>CAIGRQ010086510.1:0-15459 GCA_903798375.1 Fraxinus sp. D2006-0159
CGTTGTAAGTGATGGAAACTCTTAGCTATTTCTGATATTGAGTCTAAACCGAAAGCTGATTGGATTCTTGATTTAGCATGTGTGTTTCATATGTGTCCTAATAAGGACTTATTTGTTACATATGAAATTGTTACCAAATGTGTCGTGATTATGAAAAACAACGTATCTTGTCGGGTTACTGGAATTGGAACAGTCAGATTGAAGCTGTTGAATGGGACAATTAGAACATTTGGCCGGTTCGACATATTCCAGATTTGAAGAAGAATCTCATCTCATTGTCTACCTTTGATTCAAAGAGAGGATTGGATTCTTGATTTAGCATGTGTGTTTCATATGTGTCCTAATAAGGACTTGTTTGTTACATATGAAATTGTTACCAAATGTGTCGTGGTTATGAAAAACAACGTATCTTGTCGGGTTATTGGAATTGGAACAGTCAGATTGAAGCTGTTGAATGGGACAATTAGAACATTTGGCCGGTTCGACATATTCCAGATTTGAAGAAGAATCTCATCTCATTGTCTACCTTTGATTCAAAGGGTTATGAGTTCTTTGGTGGAGGTGGAGCTTTGAAGGATTGTAAGGGTGTCCAGGTTGTATTGGAGGGACGAAAAATGTCACAGTTATACATCTTGCAGGGTCGTGCAGAATCTAGAAAAGTCAATCAACAAAGGTTCTGTACCGTGATAGACATTCGATTTTGGTACAATACCTTTAGGAGCTCATAAATGGTCAGATTTGAAAAATACAACTAAGTGGAATTTCGAAAATATGGGTGATGCCGCTTTGCCATCATCACCTGCGGTGCCATTGTATTCAACTGCTAGGGACAGACCATGTGGAACAAGGTATGTGGATGTTGATTTTGTTGAGCATGCTTTAAATTGAGTAGGTGTACAATCTAGCAAGGGGTCTTCTTAAAAAGCATTCGGTATTGATTCTACTTTGGAGTGTGTTACAACCCATTTTGGTTAATTCAAAATCATTATGATTTTTTTGGAATCTAAGGTAATCCTGTAGAGTAGTGCTTGGATTCATTGGAAGAGGTGGAGTATTTTGTATTTTGTGTTTTGTTGTAGAAATTAAGTTTTAATTATTGTTAAAGAAGTCAATTCATTTCTTGGTGGAATTCGTGTCAAGGTGTAGGTTGTTAGAATTTGGGTGTGATCCGAATTCCTTTGTTGAAGTGTTTGAAGTAATTAAAGAATTTTAATTAAAGTGCACGTCATGAAAAATTCAAGTTTAGAATGCTATTGGAGTCCTATATTAAGTTACTTTATCAACAATGCTACTAAGAAATCTTTGACATGTTTCTTTTAAATACTAGGCCCTTCTATACAATTTATAGTGTGAGATTTATGATTACTAGTTTTTAGGATCACTGTAATATTCTTCTCTTTTCTCCATTATTTTTGAGACGGTAAAATTTTTTAATTCCTCTATTATGTTCTCGTCTTTATTATTTGTCATATAATTTCAACATTTCAATTATTCGTTTTGGACTCAATATTTGGCTTCTTATTTCATCAACAACTCTACCAAGAGGGTTTGGACGTCCCCTACATGTGTTCTATAAATACTAGACTCTTCTATACAATTTTATAGTGTGAGATTTATGATTACTAGTTTTTAGGATCATTGTAATATTTTTCTCTTTTTCATTATTCTTGATGCAATAAAATCTCCTAATTCCTCTGCCATATTCTTGTCTTCTTTCATTTTTTTGTTCATGATCACATACTTTATTATTTTGCCAGATAAATTCTTTGATTGGTGTCACAATAAATGGTATCAATCATAACACCACCCCCCAAGAAGCCCACCTTTGGTACGTTAATGCAAGGTGATGGGACTCAAGATTTAATCTAACTCAAACAGATAAGAAGAAGCTACAATACTATAGTATGAGTCTACGCCAAATTAGTACAAAGATTCAAAAAGAGAGTTGTTTCGGAAGATTTAGCATAACTGCTATAAATAAAAAGTCTACAATTTGAACAAGTATATAGAATAATATTATTTAACACTAATACTTAACACCAATTTAGGTGACAGTGAATGTTCACTTAGACTTTTTCAATGAATGAAAAATGCATTTTAATTCATTAAACAAACTTTGGTGGATTCAAACATCCATCTAAATTGATATTAAGTATCAATAGCCTGAAATAACATTACTTAAATGTATTAGTAAGAGTTGAATGTGCATTGCACATTATTCTGAAATATTTTATAAATACAATAAAATTAATATTTGATACCAATTTGTTGAGAGGATTTGATGAGTCTCAAACGAATTAAAGAAAAAAAATTAGGTAGAAATTTAAGAGAAAAAATTGTACTCTCAAAACTCGATTTTTATTATTCAAATTTTTTTGTGATGATGAAATACTATAAATGAACAACCTTTTATCTACATTTGGTACATAAGAATTAATTGTTAATATATGATTTTACACACCCATTAAAATCTCTAGAAACATGAATAGAAATAAATTTATCTATAATAATTCTAGATTCATGTAAATCAAGATTAATTAAATCAAGATTCAATGAGTCTAGATTATTGTGATTATTAATTAATTGAGAATTAATAATACAATTCATATATGACAATGATTTTGTAATATTCATATTGAAAAACGAAAAATAGGATATTATTGAAATAATTAAATTATAGTAGAGTTAAAATCGTCAAAAAAATGATTTTTATTTGATATGATGTTTAATATATTATAGATTATTATCATGTGAGATGGTATCTTATTCGTATCTTTACATATCGGCAATGGCATGCTGGCAATAACCATCACGAAATCTACACACTACATTTTAGACCTACGCTTACCCGTGGGCCTTATAATGTGGCTTATGTTTCTCCAAATATTTAAAATGTGGAAATTGTAAGAAATGTCCACTTTCTTCCATCCACTTGCAAAAATGACAACTTTCAAAAATCCTTGCAAAAACGGCCGTTTTGGTATATTTTAGACCAAAATACTCATGATTAACAATTTATGATTCCATTCAAGGACAATAAAATGGACATTTTTGCAAAAAAGAAATATTGGCTGATGACATCTTGACACATAACCTGCTCCATTTATTGCAAATGACAAGATGTCAAATCACAATTAATGCTATTTTTTGCATTGACACAGAAATGTCGAGAACGACATTTCAAGTGTGGAATGAAATGTCGAGAATGACATTTTGAAATGTCGATAACATTTAATATTGTGATTTGACGTGTGTACTTTTGAAATATAAAACGTGATTCAAATCTTGAGAATGACATTTTAAATATCGAGAACGTTTAATNTTTATTGCAAATGACAAGATGTCAAATCACAATGAATGCTATTTTTTGCATTGACACAGAAATGTTGAGAACATTTAATATTGTGATTTAACGTGTGTACTTTTGAAATATAAAACGTGATTCAAATCTTGAGAATGACATTTTAAATATCGAGAACGTTTAATATTTTGAATTGACGTGTGTACTTTTGAAATATAAAATATGATTCAAATGTCGAGAATGACATTTGAAATGTTGAGAATACGTAGAGATTCAAAAAATAAAAAATCTTTTACCTTAAGTGTGAGCTTTACGCATCATTTTAATGCGTGATCGTTTCTTATTTTCTTATTTGTTGAGTCGTGCCCCTACTTTTACTGTTTTACAAACATTTCACGTAATTGTCTCCTCTCTGACAACCTTTTTTTAAAACCAAATTTACGAGTTAAGTTATCTGTCTGCTCATAATATGAATGGGCATAATTTTGGTTAAGAATTTATCCACAGTTCCTCTAAAGGTCTTTTTGTTGGTTGAATGTCAAAATATTCGAAGGAAGTGAGAATAAAGATGAAGTATAATCAAGAAAACAAAAAAAATTGTTAGAAATGCTCAAACACGAAATCATTATTCTTAAACGATATTTGCTTTCATAGGATTTAATTGATGTTTAAAGAAACTCTTGACAAATGATTTATATGATTGATTAAGCACCGTTGAAGAAAAACACCTATCATAAATATTTTTACTTTCAAAACTCAATGAGTACTAAAGAAACTGAATATATATTAAAAATTGTAATAATTTCTAGATTGTATGGGATGATTTGTTGTTTCTTGTTTCAATCGTTTTTAGAAATGAAAAACTATCTTATATATAATTTTCCATCAATACACCCCGAAAATGTCCCAATATTCATGAAAATAATAATAACATATTCATATAAGCAACACTCATGCATAAGGATTATATATTTTTCGATTTGAATCTAATCAAAGTGTAATTCTCACAAAGTATCATTGAAATTTCAGGTAGCATGATAACCTTGAACCAGTTATTCATTGCGATAATACCAATGAAAACATGCACGCACATGTATTCACAAGTTAAATTGGTCTTCAAATTTAGTAGTCTATCCAACAAATGCACATTTGATGCCTCTTGGATTCAACTTGGTCTTTTTAGGGTCCGTGTTGGTACAATATGTTATATGCAAGACACTCCACACTTTAGAGTATTCAATATTTGGTTTTCTTCCTTTACACAAATCATAAAGAGAAACCTTTTTGAATTTTGAAAGAATCCTATTTAATATTTTAAGTGCACTCAACATAGCCTCACCCCACAAGTTATATGTCAACTTAACATAAGTTAACATGACATTTATCATTTCAATTAATGTTCTATTTTTTCTTTCAAGCAAACCATTTTTTTTCGGGTCTTTTAGATGCAGAATATTGATGTACCTATACCTTATTCACAAAATGAGTTAAAATCATTAGGAAAATATTCTCCTTCTCTATCACTTCTTAGAATTTTTACTTTCTTATTTAGATGATTTTCAACTTTATTTTTACAAGTTTTAAACACGTAAAGGCTTTATGTTTATGTTTCATTAAATAAACATAAGTGTATCTAGAGTGATCATCTATGAAGGTAATAAAAATACATAATTTCTCATCTAATTAACATACTGTTTAGCTCACATATTCCGAATGAATAAGTTCTAGAATATGAAAAGTCCTATTTACATTTTAATTAGGCTTCTTAAAGATTTTAGAATCTAAACACGTTTTACATTTATATGCATTATTCACATCATATGAAATCGTATCACAATTTAACACTTTTTAATGGTACTAGCATCTATATGACATAATCTAGCACGGTCATAATGTAAAAGAATCAACCTAATAAGTAAAACTAACTTTATTATTGTCAATATTGTCAACAATACACAATTTGACAATTCCTTAACAAGAATAGCATTTTTTTAAAAAAAATTTCATTTCGGGATAATACAAGTTTTTCGAATTCATAAACATATTCAGTGCTTGATTTTTTTTCAAGAGATCTCCACTAACTAAGTTTCTATTCATATCAAGAACACATAGTACATTGGCTAAAGTAACATTTTTTTTTTCTTTTCAAAAGTGAAGATGATATCAATATTTCTTTTCCCAACCACTTTGGAGCGGCATTCATTACCCATTTGTTATCTTGTTCTCCATTTGATTCATGATAGGTTTTGAATAGTGACTTATCATATGATACATGTATAGTGGCATATGTATCATACCACCAATCGGGAACTTTACCTTTGATAATGTTTATTTCACCCACGGTAGCCACAATGTTATCTTCATCAACGGAGTTCACTTTGCCTTCTTTCTCATTTTGTTTTCGATGTCGACATTCCTTTTCAAAATATCTGGTTTCCCACAAACAAAACAATCTTCCTTGAGCTTCTACTTAAACCTTTTGTAGTCTTTGTTATAATTTTTTCTCTTATTGAATTTTCTGAAAGGCTCAACCTTTTCCACGATACTGGCATTTGAAGTGTCTTTATAAGAGTTTTCACATATATCTCGTCTTCGATTTTAACTCAATTCGAAGATGTTTTTGAATGTTTTAAAGAGCAATCTTCGGAACTATGAAGAATTTTCTTTCGATATCCTTTCCAAATTCTCGAGAATTTAGCAATAATTGCTCCCATTTGGAACGATTCCTAAAGTTCAATCTTGATCACCTTTTAATTTGTTGACATGCACTTGAGGAAGAATGGGGATATTTTCAAGAAACTTAAAATTGAAATACCTCAATATCATGAATTTCTTTTTGTACATTCTTCTTTGACTTTTTATTTATTTTCCAAACCATTACATATCTCTTTTACCAAGGGTGGGTGTAAATGTCATACGTACAAACGATTGGATTGTGTGTTGAGTATATAACCACAGCAAATCAATTCATCCTCTTGACCTTTTTACCTTTTCGCTTTTGAGGCCACAATATCTTCATCCTTTCATTCCGAAAGTGGTGCCAAATTAGGATCAAGTATGTGAAAGATCTTCAATGCCATGAGAAAGAATTTCAACTTGTCTTGCCACCGAGTGAAGTTCATTCCATGAACTATTCAAACGAACAAGATCTTAATTCATAACTTTGATTGTTTCAATAGTCTTGTTCTCCATAAAAATATTGTTTGAAATTTCTGGTTGAATATCAAAATATTCAAAAAATGGATAAGAGAACAAAGATAAAGTATAATCAAGAACACACAATATTTGATAGAAAGACTCAAACACGAAATCATTATTTTCAAATGATATTTGCCCCTTCTATGATTTAATTGGTGCTTAGATGAACTCTGACAAATGGTTTATAGATTGATCAAGCGTTGTTGAAAAAAAAAAAAAAGGAACACTTAAGCAAAAGTGTTTTTACTTCCAAAACTCAATTAACACTAAGGAAATTGAGCTCTTGTTTTGATCCTCATTTTTTTCAAAATATATTTTTTACTATTTTCTTTTTAATCATATATTTTTCAATAAAATAATATTACATGAAAATCAAAAATTTTTTTCTTATTTTTTAACCACACATTCTCCATCAATTTACTATTCTAAAATACATTTTACACCAAAAATGGGGCTCAAACGGGCTCATAAATTCTTATGACCCTGTTTGGTACAGTTTAAAATCCCATTAAAATTGAAAATATGATCGTTATTGGGTCTCACTCGTCTAATAAAAGTCAACAATAACGGCTAATTTTTCAATTTTAATCTCTACCGAACACGCCATATATTTATAATTTTTATGAAATAAGATATTGATTTATGACCTGATTTTTAAAAATGTTTTTTGAATGAATTCCTAAAAGTATGGTAATTATGATTTTTTCCAATTTGAAACCCTTCACATGCTATAATATAACCGATATTTAAAAGAGGGAGGTATAAAAATTAACCGTCCATTTATTTTATTTTTGTTTACTCTACGCTGTGCGTTTAGGTGATTTTTTTTCCCTCTTATCAGTTTTGGTGGCCCGTGTTCTGTTTCGTTTCAATCCAAATGATCTGATAATTCTGTAACTTTCATGTGAGCTAGCTCTTCAACTGTCGACACACGGTCCCCCACCCCCCACCGCCACCCCACGTGTAAAGATTTGAAAAGGTCCAAATATATGTAATTTAAATTCAGAATCAGACACCAACTCAGGTGACCTTGACACAACCAGGAATAATGTTGTACTTGTCCGTTTGATTATCTCTGTCTCCACATAGTTTTCAATGGATAGCCAACTCAAGAAACAAAAAATAATTTCTGCAATTCAGTCACTAGAATCCCTAAAGAGTTTCTTGAAATTTTTAGAATAAATAGCTTTAAACACTTGCTACAATCCACCAATATTGAGATGAATAGCTGAAATATCTTTCGGGTCGAAATCAAACCATGAACGATGAACAGGACAAGAAGAAAACCGATAAACAAATAAGACACTCCTCAATATTTCTTCACCATTGGATTTAACTAATTTGTTCAAACGATCAAATATGCCGATATCTCTTGCAAGATGGCAAAACACCGCTACCAGAGGTAAATAAATGAGTCCCATACAGCAGCAACGGCAAAAAGAGTTGGCACGAAAATCTGCCCTTTGAAAGTAGATAGCAAACACGGAGAACCACTCTTTTCCGGCAAAGATGATGGTGGGGGCGGTAGTTTTTCAACGTGAATTGCTACTTTCATGCCTCCATAGCAGAATCCTTTTCCGCTGATGAAATAATAAGTTTTTGTAACATTGAGAGGAACCACGTCCCTTCCAGCACCAGTAGTCCAATTGTGAAGAGGGTGATCAGAATTGCAATTCTCGTAATCTGTCTTGTTTACCTCAAGCACATTCATCTGGTTCCTATCATACACGAAGACTAGAACAAAAAGACGAGTTACTAGAAGCTAAACACAATATTCACGCATATGCGCCTGGAAAGAAAATAAGCTCAAAGATTTTCACAATCTTAAACTGGCAGACATGGTTAAACGAGTCAAAAGAAAAACAAAGACATGTCCAAGTAGTGCAAATTCATAATAAAAGAACAAAAGTAACATGGAGTGCCATAAGAAACACACATGTTAACAATGATTAGTGTTGGACTGTGGAGCCAATATTCATATGCATACATAAAGAATTTTCTTAGGGTGAATTTTTTTCGAGAGACGCGCACTAAAAGGTGTGACATCTCTATTATAATTATCTTTTTCTTTATAGTGAAAACTTGTAGCGGGCAAATGTATATAGCTGTCAAATGTGTGTTTGAGTGCCTGTTTCTTTTCCAGTGTTTCTTATCATTTCTTCAATAATTAGATTGAGACTTAATTCGTAACAACTAGCACGCTAAGGTCAACGTTAGCTAGTCTTAATATTTTGCTAAGGATAATGTTATCTAGCACCGATGGTGTTAAGAGTACAAGTCTATGTTACATTATGATAGATTCAATTAAATGTGAAGTTATGTAAATTCATTTAGCCCCTGTTTGAGCCACATTAATTTTCTCATTCTTCTACTCATTTTCAACCACACATTCTTCAATAAAATAATATTTTTCATCACATCAATAACTTTTCCTTCATTTTCAACCATATATTCCCAATCACATCAACAGTAAAACTCTATTCTTACTCTCAAAATGTGCACCAAACAAGCTGTTAATTGGACATTCAGTGACACTTAGAACCACCTAGACCGACCAGTGTTGCAACATCAGTTGTGCTAAATAACTTTACTCTTTTACTCAACCAACATGTTTTTAGTAAGTCCAAAATTTACCATGGATAACCAATTAAAACACGACTCTCGTTCGTCCTCCGTCCAGGTGGCGCCCGAACCCCCTGAGGATATCAATATGTTTTCCGGACCTAGTAAGTTTTGATCCAGGGTGTCATATTTCTTGTGTTAGCTAACAGCCAAATCTTTAGCCTTTAACATTGTGTGAATGTGACATACTATTTAAAGAAGCAACACGCACAAGTTAGATAATCTTAAATCAGTAATTATAACTGAAGGCCAAAAGAATGAAGTATGGGCTTCTAAAATAATCTCAAATAGACTACAAACTTGCCTTTAAGAAGGATCAGTAATTTCTACAGAATCAGTTACCAAAAGGGAAATTGAATCAGATGTAAATTATGTTTGCAATTCTTCATCATCCCTCATTTATGTATCTATTTAATTGCACATAATTAAATGATTTTTGCTGCAATTTCAAAGTGTTAATACTTAATAGTGGTTAAATTTCTATAGCCTATACAAAGAGCATCTATTCATCTTTCTCGACAAAACCAACTGGAATAATGTTTAAGAAAGTGTAGATCTGAATATGAGAGAGAGAGAGAGAGAGAGCATACAGAGCCAATCGTCGAGATAGAAATGTTTGCCTTGAGCCCAAATGGTGTAGTTCACATTCGAAGTCCACCCCATGTTAGCTCCGACGATGTAACGCACTGCAGAGACCTCCGTCGGCATCATCACCAGCGCTGCGCATGTCAACACCAACGCCGCCGCGGGCCAACCTATTCTCCGCCTCAGCCCCTCCATCTCTCGCTGTCTTTTGCAATCTGCTCTGAAAACAGTTCTCTCTCTCGAATCTAGACTAGAGCATACAACTATAGCAACTCAGAGTTCAGATGTATTTGAGTTTCATGATTTTGTACAGCACTTTTTAATGCTTTTGTCCATGTGGGGGTTCACACACTTTTACAAGGCTAAAATTCTGTGTTTTCGAAAATTCAAAACTTTACTTTTTATTTTTTTATTTTGTCGTGTCGCGTTCTTGGGGGGTGTGTGGTAGAGATTAAAATCAGATTAAAATTGAAAATATAGTTGTTATTGTTGACTTTTATTAGACGGGTGGGACCCAATAACGGTCATATTTTCAATTTTAATTGGATTTTAAGCCGTACTAAACAGGCTCTTAGCAAGGAGTTGGAGCTCCTGAGAGTCAGTAGCGAACTTCATTTTCACAAGATTTTGTTACTTTTTACTGCTGATAGCTAACTAAGGGGGTGTTTGGTAGAGATTAAAATCAAATTAAAATTGAAAATATAGCCGTTATTGTTGACTTTTATTAGACGGGTGAGACCCAATAACGGTCATAATTTCAATTTTAATTGGATTTTAAGCCGTACCAAACAGGCTCTAAAGTAAGTTTATGACATTATCATACGGTTCTGCCCCCAATTCATGTTCATTTCCTATAATGCCCTTGAACTGGATAGAAATTGCCCTTCCACATAAATTCCACTCAATTCATCACTTCCCAGTTCCACCGTCCCCGCCACACCGTTGATGCCGTCTCCTCATCAACCACTCAATTTCGCTTCATCTACAGTTCACATAGGACGACTGCTGTAGTCGTCAACTATAAATAGTATTGTTTTATAAGAAATGCAAAATAATTGAAATACAAATAACCAGAGCAAACGACAATTCGTGAACCATTTTTATCGCTATCTCAAAAAATAAAACAGCAAAAGCCACATGCCCAACACATTGATATCAAACAATAAGGCCAAGGGTGGACCCATTAAGGGTTCAGTGGGTGCAGTCGTCTCCACTGAATTTTCAAATTTTTAAAATTGGAAATTATATTTTACGTTTTGAATGTCATCGCTATTGTATAATTTGAAATTATATTTTACGTAATTCTGTCTGGCTCCCAACTTAACCATATTCTGGATCCGCCCTGAATAAGGTATGCATGAAGCTGAAACCCAATTGAACACTCACAAAAATGAAGTTATATTATACCTAGGAGGTTGTAACTATTAATATTACCTGCAAATTAGTTAATATTATATTATAGGTGGTTGTAATGTGATTAAATATTAAACCTGACTTAAATTTTTTTTTTTTATTAAACCTGACTTTTGTTAATCTGTGACTCTGTTTTTCTTAACCGATTCTCCGGCGACGGTCAAACTGTTCAAAGATTTATTCTCCAGCCTCATTGTCAGATTTCACATGCTGACAGCGGCTTGCATTTTAAATTTTCCATTTTTTTTCTAGATAAAAATAAAGATTTACAATTTTTTTGTCATTATAGTCTCGTCATATTTAACAAATCGTGATATGTCATTTTTGATTAACCCCGAATGACAATGCTCGAAATTGTTTCTAATCATTTCGGAAGTTTTCCCAGGTGTCCTCGTCAGGTTTAATTGTTGCACCTGACGATTCCACGTCACATCGGATTTTTACCTTTGTCTTCTTACTCTAGTAGGACTCTACTTTTGTCTTTAAACTTATCTAACTCTGATAAGATTGAATTTTAAGTAGCTTACAACTCCTACTCATATTGAAATACTCAAGTCTTTTACATCTTTTAAATAGATAAGGCTTCTAGTATCATAATCCTATTAAGATATATATATAGCACCACTTCGACACCTTTGTTTCATGTGTCGGAGATTTTGTTCGTGATTGTCCTCAATCCTTAAGCTTGGAAATTAACAAGTACAATATTTGGTAGAATTATTGGCGCCGTCTATAGGAAACGTCAGAGAAGCGCAAGCAAGATCTTCTCACTGAAATATTGCTAGAGGAGCAACGAGGACGGGATATCTCCAAGATTGTTAGAGATTAACTTTCGAAGTCAGCTACCCAAAAAAAATCTGAAAATCTGTCCAATTTAGGTAGTTGACTTTGTGGGCTTATTCCGGTCAAATCCGTTAGAGTTATGAAGAGATTTTTTTTGGTAATTGAAGATGACATTGTGGGCTTTCCAACGGTATCTGAAACGGCGGTATTGGTGGTCGGAAATTGCCAGAAAATTACCGCAAACACGTCCAAAAAAATCTAAAAATCTGGGCAGATTTTCAGATTTTTCTATAGCCGACTTCGTGGGTATATGCCAGCCGAATCTCTTGGATTTATGTGAATATTTTTTGTGGTAATTGAAGAGGACATTGTGGGCTTTCCAACGGTATCCAAATCCGATGGTCTTGGTGGTCGGAAGTTTCCGAAAAATCACCGCAAAACTTGTTCAAAAAATTTGAAAATTCAGTGACCGTTTGTGAAAGAAATTTAAATTTCAGTGATCGCTTCTACAAGTTTTAAACTTCAGTAACCATTTTGTGATTTTCAGGTAACTTCAGTAACCGTGAAATTAACCCAAATTTCCACATGGAAAAAGGAAAACAAAGAATGGTATTAATTAATTAATTATGTTCCCATCATATTTTTCTTTCGCTGCATTATATTTTAATTGTAATGGAGTTTTTCAATTTTTGCTAGTTATTTTGTTTGTATCCCCAACTATTTTTGTCATATTCTTAAACTTAATCATTAAATAAATAACTCACATTGTCCTTGATGATATTTCTTTTCAAATATTCTATTAGCTTGCTTTGAAATGAGAAACATATTTTTTCTCGAAGTTTTTGTTGTATTGTGCTTATTTTAAAATATGAGACACAAATAAGTCTAATTAATGTCCTCATAACAAATTTTTTGTAAGGAACCCTCCATCCAAACAAGATTTGTCAATTAATTGAAGGTTTATGACAAAGAAATGTGGTACGAATTTGATGACCAAAAAATGAATTCTCATTGATCCTCGTTGTATTTTGGTGAAACGATAATTATATTCAAACTACATTTTATCTTTGCACTACATTTAATTGTAATTAAGACATTGAATGTTTTCTCATTGTCACATTTATGTCTTTAATTTTTCTTTTCCTTTTAGGTTGCATTCTTATGATTAATCGCATCTTATCCTTGTTGACGATTTATGTCCAAATATTTTTTTTAGCTCACTTTGAAATGATAGGTTAATAATTTCCTGAATATTTGCATTTGTTGTTATTTTTTTTTTTGTTTATTTAAAATTATGAGAAGCAATTACTTAACGTAATTTTTTTTCCTCACGACAACCATCATTGTGGTAAGAATGTGACAAAAATGACTTGTAACATAAGTGTGATACTAAGCAAAAAATGAACTATGTTCAGAACAATTAAAACGTGGTCTAATAAGCAAATATTTCATTATCAACAACCTTAATGAATATAAGCATAAATAAAAATAAAAGGGATTTTTGATGTGCTTCTAAATTCTAATGCGGGCACGGTAAAGCCTCATCTTACGTGCCTCTTGCTATGTTCATCTTCAGCTGATCAAGCTGATGAAGTCGCAAACTCATTCCTTTGCACATCAATCAATCTATCATTCAATTACAGACCACTCTATATCCTCGCTTATTTCACTATCTAAACATGTTTAAAAACAAAAGTTTACCTGAATTAATCGAACATGCTCTAATAAATTTTAACAAAAGGTAGTGGCAGCCCATTATTAAATAAAGAGCAAATTAGGTATTCCCAAATTATTTTGTTCAAAAGCCAACTAACTCTATAATCAAAGCTTTTGGTTGCATGTTGTCTCAATAATATATACAGATCAAAAAGACCAAAAAAAAAAAAAAACCGGCAGCTTTTATCATAACAATCACATTTAATAGGGTTAAATCTATCAATGACATTCAACTTTATACCTAGTGTCGTTATGATCACTCAATTTTATTTTGTTTCACCATATCTACTCAATTTTATACTTAGTGTCACCACAACCACCTAATTTGATTTTATTTCACCATGGTCACCCAATTTCATATAATGTTTCACTCTGATTACCGAATTTCATATAATGTTTCACTATGACTACTCAATTTCTTTTCACAATTTTCACTAATTTTAAAATGGGTAAAATGGTAAATTTGTATTATTTATATAAAATAAATTAAAAACAAAACAAAAATAAAAGTCTTTTTTAAAAAGAATTTAAAACATTGTTTAAATAAGTTTTTATTTTGTTTTGTATTTTAAAATATGGTTTTTATTTTAATTTTTTTAAAAATATTTTACATATATAATGCAAAGTTACCGTTTTACCTCTTTTAAAATTAATGAAAATGGTGAAAAAAGAAAAATTGGGTGACCACAGTGAAATGTTATATGAGATTGGATGGTCATGATGAATCGTTATATGAAATTTGGTGGCCATGATGAAATAAAATCAAATTGGATGGTTATATTGACACAAAAGTATAAAGTTGAATGACCATGGTAAAATTAAATTAAATTGAGTGATCATGGTGACAAAAATTATAAAAATGACCATTGATTGATATAATCCCATATTAATATTAGTGATATAAAAAGCGTAATGCGTGACGATGCGTGGAGGTCAAGCTATGACTTAGGTGCCTATATGTGTAAAAATATGTTTTCTTATTTTAATTTTTAATCAATCAAAAAAATTATTTAATAATTAAAAATAATGTATATCAAATATCTACAATAGATTTATAGAAACTTTACTTTATACATTTTTTCAAAAGTTTCTAATAAAAAAATAAGTTTCAAATGTAAATCAACATTTAAATTTTACTTTAATTTTTTTAAAAAAAAAAAATTAAGAAAAAAAAAAGATATTAATGAGCGCCTAAGCGTGCATAATTGCGCTTAGATAGCAGTAGCGGTCGACGATTGCCGTTAACCACTAAATAAGGCTGCACACCAAGTTTTTGCCACGTATCGTGCCTAGGCGTAACACTGATTAATACTATACGTCCCTTGCAAGAAATCTTACCAATATGACACATTAAGAACCCCTTATATATACATATGGACGAAATTCCGAGTACGATTTTTGTTAATACTTACTTGCATGTGTTGTAGGAAGGAGGGTCGGAAAATACTGAAAATATAAGAAGGATTCATATTCAATACGATTCAGAAAAGTTGCTACAACTTTTAAAAAATAAAAAAAATTAGAATATTCGAATACGTGTTATATATATGTAATACATTTTATAAATGAAATCATAAAACCAGCATAATTTCATATTTTCATTACTATGAAAATGTTAAAACAGAAGCCTCAGATGTATTAAAAGTTTTAATACTATTATTTATTTTCAATAATAAATTATAGTTACAAACTATTAACACGATTTTACATGTATTAAAAGCTTTAATACTATATAAATAAAAATGTCACGTGATATTTTTAATACGTGTCAGAATGTGTTCGACGTGGGTCAATGTTTGAAACATGTAGGATATTGACGAGGAAATGGCTGCAATTGACCC
>CAIGRQ010086518.1:0-17967 GCA_903798375.1 Fraxinus sp. D2006-0159
ATAGAAAGCCATCAGCCAACTAGAATGCACTAAGTATGACAAAAAGGAATTCAAACAAGAAAGTATTTAATTTAGTGAACCTGTGTACTAGCTGAGCAAAATCCTCTTCCAACTCATCATCCTCGTGATTGAAATTTATAAGAGGTGGAGCTGGAGTTTCTGTTGTCCCTAATGCAACTGCCTCAGTTCTTCTGAAAATTCAAAATTACTCTCAGAAACTTAATTAAATTCAAAATTTCCAAAATAACAAGATAAGCTATATACTTACACAGTATTATTCACGAGAACGGTGACTCGCTTTTGGTATGAACGGTACTGCTGTTACCAAATCGAAGGTTAACAAACAGTAAATATGAATAGTCTACCGCGAAATATCGTTCTTCCTAAAGAAAGCTTGAATGTTAATGACCCAAAAATATGAATAATCTACAGTAAAAATAGCATTCTTTTTACAAGATATTTGTGCTTTCAAACAAAATCTTCTTCATACAAGAGATCAGTGCTTCTTCTTTGCCAGATTTCTTTCGAGCCTTGTCTTCTCTGGTTTAAACAATTGTTTTNAGAAAGCTTGAATGTTAATGACCCAAAAATATGAATAATCTACAGTAAAAATAGCATTCTTTTTACAAGATATTTGTGCTTTCAAACAAAATCTTCTTCATACAAGAGATCAGTGCTTCTTCTTTGCCAGATTTCTTTCGAGCCTTGTCTTCTCTGGTTTAAACAATTGTTTTCGTTTCTTTAGGTTGAAGGGTATAAAGGGGAAAAAAAAATGAAGAGTTTTTTTTTTTTAAATGAATAAAGCTGGTCAAAGGCCAAAAAAAACTTTCATCCGGGTCAAGAGGACAATTAGTACTATTCTCACCTAAATAATACTCTCCCCTCAAAACGGAAACCGACATGAAATCGGATGCGCCAAACCCGCAATTATAACCCGATAACGAAAGAAGAATTTATGCAATTTAAAAAAACTCCAGTGGCATATTTGGAACTTCCTATACAATGTGTATAAACCATCCAGAACCCTAACCTTCCCATCTTCTCAATCCGACTCTTATCTGGGGGTTTATCACTTTATCGAACCCTAAATGGCGACTAAAATGGCAACTTTGACTCGGTCCATATTCACCACCACCAGACAAACCCTAACAGCCAGCCTCTCTCGATCCTACGCCGCCGTCTCATCTGCTGCACCACCGCACTCCTCTTTTGCCCTCCGGCTTCGTCCTCTCTTTGCAGCGGCGTCCACTTTCCACTTCCGCCTATTGTCCCCGGTGTTCTCCACTAGAGGATTCGCGACCCGCCCTACCTCGTCTTCACTCAGTGATCCAAATCCAAACTGGTCGAACCGACCCCCGAAAGAGACTATTCTACTCGATGGGTGTGACTTTGAGCACTGGCTCGTTGTCATGGAAAAGCCGGAGGGAGAACCCACTCGAGATGAAATCATTGACAGCTACATCAAAACCCTAGCCACGGTCGTTGGAAGGTTTGATGATTGGCTTTGTGCTTACATTTTATGTTTGGAGTTTTATTATTTTGTGCAAAACAGATTTAAAAGTGTACTGTTCGATGAGAAAATAAAGTTCATTCATACTAAATTTGATTGTCGTAGAATCTGTTTGTTTTACAGCTCATAGGAACTTGAAAATTGTGGAATGGGAAGAATTACTAGTAAAAATTTTGTATTTTATGTTTTGGAGTTAAATTTATTTGGTTATTGATAAAAGTTCAGGGATTTAAAGTTTAAACTATGTGCTGCAGGAGTTGGGTGATTAAGGTATTTTCATTGTATTTTAGAAATACAACAATGAGGGTTGAGAACTGACCAAGATTGCCATATTTTTGGATTCTTTTGCTTTTTGCACTATCGGTGGAGAATTGCTACAAGACATATGTTTCCAGTCAAATTTTTGAATTTGGTGCACATGATAGCTTTTTGATTATTATTTGGTGTTATCAGTAGAGCTTGCCTTATTTGGCTGGAGTAATTTTTGTTGATACACACTTTGATTCAATTTTTTTTTTTCTCTTTCATGATTATGTTTTACTAAACTTTGTAGCATTGCATTATGTTGAGTGAACTCTTAAAAACTTTTTCCAGTGAGGAAGAAGCAAGAATGAAAATTTATTCAGTCTCTACTCGTCATTACTTTGCATTTGGAGCCCTTGTGAGTGAGGAGTTGTCCTACAAGTTGAAGGGTAATTGTTCTTTTCCTGTTTGGTTGTTAGGAGTTTCTGAGGTTTACTATTGATAATTTAACAATTTATGATGCAGAATTGCCCAAAGTTAGATGGGTGCTTCCTGATTCCTACTTGGATGTCAAGAACAAGGATTATGGAGGTATGAACCTCCATTCTGTTTTTGCTTGTGTTTGGTTGTTAGTGCTTATTTTTCTTTGTAGTGGTTGGGAAGAACTTTATTGCTTATCACAACAACACGTGTAGGATGCTTATTAGTAGTAGTACTTCCTCTTCCGTACTAGAAATTTCCTTTACACATAACATACTTAAAACCATCCTTTTTTACCAAGACTTCAGTGTCCAACTGGTTCATTCAATTTGTTTTTGGTTGCTGGGAGGTGTTGTCATGTACTTAAAAAGATACGTTTATTTTTTATTGGGCAGGATTTATTACTTTCTACACTGTGCCGGTGAACTTTGCGTTCATGTTTGTTGCATTTTATATTGTGGGAGGGTAATGAGTGCTGAATCCTAGGATTGTGTTCATTCTGAGTTCTATAAACTCTTGACAAATGGTTGCTAGCAGTTATTAGTTTATGGGTCAGCTGTATGGTCTTTGAGTAGATGTAGCGATGGACTGAACAGATCGCCTACAAAGATGTTCATATAATTGATAATTACACAGTTAATTGTTTTTATATTTTACTTTTTATTTTGGATTCAATTGAATGACTTGTGTGGATGTTAATTGATGCAAAATGTTATTGTCCAATGCTTGCCTCTAGAAAGATAGGAAAACCAACTCTTTTCAGGGTTCTGAATTTTTGTCAGTAGAGAAGTCTTGCAAACCACGATTTTTATGTTATTACTTAACATGTTCTTATTTCTGTCGTGTCTCTCAAGGCCCTTTCATCGTGGACCTTTTGTTCTGTTAATCTGTGTGGACACTCTCCGTAGTTGAATTTGGTTATTTATGCTTTGTTTTATGTTCTAAAAACATATTTGCCTGTGTAACTCCTCACGTGCAGATTTTTTCCGACTAATAACCCTGGTGATCTCCAAATATGCATCTTCATATGTACATTGCAGGGGAACCATTTATAAATGGGCAGGCTGTGCCATATGACCCTAAATACCATGAGGAGTGGGTGAGAAACAATGCTCGGGCAAATGAGAGAAATAGGCGCAATGATAGACCTCGTAACTTTGATAGATCGAGAAATTTTGAGAGAAGAAGGGATATGCAGATGGCTAATCAGAACTCTGGAGCCAATATGGGTGGTCCAGCTGGTCGCATGGGAAGCCCACCAAACACGGGTGCACCACCTAATATGGGAGGAATGCAGCAGCCACCCAACCACCCGGGAGGAATACAGCAGCAGCAGCCCAACATGGGTGGACCACCAAATAATATGGGTAGTTACCCCCCAAATAACATGGGAGGAGTGCCCAACAATGCAACAAATTATCAGTACCAGTACAGGAATGGACCAAACACTGGAGGAATGCCTCATCAATCAGTTCCAGGGCAAAATCAAGGCGGCTATGGTCCAAATGTGGGATCTGCTCCAGGACACAATCAGAGCGGCTATGGTCCAAATGTGGGATCCGCTCCTGGACACAATCAGAGTGGCTATGGTCCAAATGTGGGATCTGCTCCTGGACAAAATCAGAGCGGCTATGGTCCAAGCATGGGATCGGTTCCTGGACAAAATCAGAACAGCTATAGTCCAAGTATGGGATCTGGTCCAGGACAAAACCAGAACTATGTTCCAAATTTTGGTGCCGGCAACCCTCACCAAAACCAGAATATACCTGGAAGAGACATGCCCCCACGTCCGGATAATTGATAGGCATGATGTAGATATTATGTGTACTAAGAAACTGCTATGAACTATGTTATAGATCGAATTTCCTGTGGTAATTAGGTATGCTAATATGGCTTGACATTGTTGCTTTTAATTTTTTTTGAATGTGCAAATGGCTGAGCTCATGTTCGTAATATCTTTAAAATTTTTGAACTTCCACTCTAGGTATTATGCGCGCTTGAACCATTGCATTACATTGTTTATCATCACTGGATTTTGGATGACGTTAAAAGAATTTTTCCATCTTCAAAATTCTGTTCATGGTTTCTTGATACCCGAAATCACAAGAAATGAAAAATAGAGTGGATTTCATGCACGGATGCAATGGACGAGGTTGAATATTTTGTCTAGGATTATAGTAACAGTATAAAACCTTTCTATCCAAATATTTTTTGTCCAGGGTACATATAGCCCCTTTTTGATAATCAGGATTTTAAAGCTCTTTTTTTAACAAAATATTTCACAATAAAATATTTTGTACGTAAATTCAAAATTTTTTCTATTTTTTAACCATGCATTTTCCTAAATATCGCTATTCAAAACATTATTTTTCTCAAATAATGGCCATCAACCTGGGGGCATAAATAAAAGTCAACTCCTGTTGATGGCCAATAACTAATAGGCTAGTTCAAAAATTTAGTACTGGTGGTAATATTACAAGCAAGTTTCAATATTGAACAAATGATGTTAAGACACAATTTAGTATGTGTTTTTTGTAATCTAATGTTGCAACAACATTAGCTCGAATTTGATGTAATCTAACTGATCTCACGTCTAGGATACGAAGTATTGAAAGCTTCTTGAGTTGAATAATCTGCTCTTCTATTCTTAGCAAAACAAATTTGATCTGCCAGTGAAATTTCCTTCTGCAGTTGCTCTTTTCACGATTTCTATATCAAATTTCTCCCAATGTCGTTTCTGTTGACTGCTAACTTGACTAACTGCGGATTTTTCTGTTAATCTGTTTACAGCAAAAAATAAGAATTATCATCAAAATTAGCGTAGAGATGGGGCTAACTAAACAAAATACAGAGGACAGGAAATGGTCTACAGTGGTGAGATGCGATTTTAGGCAATTCCATGCTGAAGGATTCCTAGAACACTACGACAACTAAGTCCTTTTCCCTATGTGACACTCCAAGCCCAGAAAAAGCTATAGCAATATCACGTCTATAAAGTACACAAACTGCAAAAAACTAAACAAATAGCTGACAGATATTTCAGGGTTCTGTACCCTCTTCCAAATGAGTAGAAGTTACTAATTGTTTACCTTCAAACAAGAAATCAGTTTATCTTCATATACGAATATTAGATTGTTCCCATAGTTTTAAATGTCACCTGAATTCTACAAGAACTTTCAGGTATCTTGTTTAGCCATTTTATCTTCTTGTCCCGACTCAACCAAAATAATACTTGAATCCATATAAAAATGAAAACAAGAACATTAATAAGATGCAGATATGATATAGATTATAGATAATTCGCTTCAATAGCGTCACAGTTTCACATGAAATTTTTATTGGGTTTTACCTTGATTAGTCTCTCCCTGAGTTCAGCTCATGATAAACAGCCAGCAGTTCTTTTTCTTCCTTTGATTCTTTGTTTTTCTTATTCAATTCTGCTCTGTGTATTGCATTCTCTTCCCGCTCTATTTTCTTCTGAGTAAGCTTTGCTGTTGTTTCCGCTTTTGCTTGTGATGCTCTCTCTGCTCGAATGTGTGCCATTTCTTTTGCCTTTGCTTTATCTGCAGCTTGCTGAAGCTGTTTGAGGGCAATCTCTCTTTTAATCTTGTCATAGCTATCCCAATCTACTTCTTGTTGTTCAATCCCATCAATCTTAACAGCATTTGCAATACTTTCAGCCCATACTTGCAAATATTTCTCGCTTGACCTCTTCCATTGTAACCGTTTCCCCCTTAGCTTTTTGAGCGATGAGCGTATTCTTGCTTTAGTTTGATTGCTGCGCAAAAGAGGTTCTAGTTTTATTGCTACCATTAAGCTTAAAAGTTGATTTCACTGGTTAATATTCATTCCGTGGGTGAGCCACCAACTCATTTCAATAGTTTTATGCCTTCACGCATCAAAGAAAAGACCTTTGTTTCGAAATAAATGCCGATAGTTTGTCATGATCACGAGGAAATGAACTAAATGCTAGAATAGAAACCATTTAGGGAAGATGTATCAGTATATAATACCTCGATTTACAACTATATTTCAATTTGGCATGAAATTATATACAGTAGCGTGTATATGGCAGAATTAAGAATTTCTGTGACTTGATAAGTTGGAGCTGTGTGTAAGTCTCTAACCTATACTGCAGCTAAGAGCTTTTGTCTTTCATACAGCCCTTATCCAGGACACGTGTGAGTACTTAAATGATTACTCTTCGAGAGCACATCAGAACTCTTATCCACTTCCAACTTCATAGGGACAGAATACTGTGTTGTGCCAAAAGGACAATACTATTATTATTGTGAGAGGTTGGTTTCATTCATGATCCAGTGGAATAGTAGAAACGAAGAATACCTGAGAGAATGAGGACATTCGGACATCTTCTTTCTAACCTGTTGAAAATTAGAAGTCGACAAGAAGAAAACAATGGTAAGAACAATTTAATCATGTTACTAAGTTTAGCATCAAAGAAGTAATAATGGTGAAGTGGCTTCTTCTAAGTTATCTAATTCGTCCGTAAGAATAATATATAAAGGTAACCTACCAGTCCAACAAATTATCCTCCTTAACAGTGAACAATTTTACATGGCAATAAAGAAAGCATTTATAGTTCTTAACCAAGTTTGAAATCCATGAAGTAAAAATAAATATGTATTTAAAACATCTGATTCTTACATGACTTCACCTGGGGTTCTTTCAAGGCCTCTTTTGTTCTCTGTTTGATTCTCTCACGAGTCTCTGCACACGTAGATACAATGCCATTTAGACCAAGCAAGTTTCCTATTATAAGAGTAGACTGCAGAAAAAGCTACCTTCACTGTGTTTCCTTCCTTTGTTCCACTGTTCTTTTGTTTGCTAGACAAATTTTCCTTCTTCTCTGGATTTCTTTATCATTGTTGAATTCAGAAATTTTTACTGAGCTAGAATTATTGTCTACTCGAATCTCTTCACTTAGAACTTGTTCCATGGGAAAATTAGACATGCCTTGGTCTTCGCAAGATCCCTCCGTCTCTACCTGAGGTGTCTGCCCCGGGTAAGTACCTGTTTGCAGAGTTTTACAGGAGTATGGTCCCTTTGAGGAACTAACAAGGGCAAGACCAAGTCCAATGGATGGAGATATACTCTTCACAAGAGATGCCCCAAAAATTTTACACAAGGAACTTGGTTTAATACGTGCACATTCAATCACATAATATGAACAAGGCCGCAGAAGAGCTCTACAGTCTACACAGGGGATTGATAGGAAGTTGAGAAGCTGAAAGTTTCCTGGCGAGAAACTGAAATTGAAATAAACTATTTGGATTATCTCTAACCAACAAAAATTGCTACATCTATGTCATTTTCCTTGATAAGCATAAATTCACAGCAGGGGAAAAAATTGAAGTAGCAGGAAATTAGCCAGATACTAGCATAAAACTGCAACAAAAAAAAAAAAAAATAGAGATGTAGGGATATTTTGTGTTAATAATTACCAAGATGCTATTTATGTTAGGTCAATAATTATTAAAAATATAAATAACTATATTTATATAATAATATTGGCCATAGAGACTTGAGAGGCACGTTCTTCTAGAGATTCCCAATTTTGACCAAGCAAGATATTGCGGGCTTATCTGAGAAGTCGTCCATTAACGAAACCATATACATTGACTTTATAGTCCAAAAGGAACAACTATAGATTATCTAGGAAGCTTCCTTTGTGGAATTTCAACAATTTTTCGAAGAAAAAAACTTACAATCCCATTGGAACAAAGGTTTTGGCACAATCATATAATTAATGGATTGTATGAACAAAGACAAAACATTAACATATATGCGTAGACCATTCTCCAAAAAAATTTAAAAAATAAATAAAAATATGCACATTCTTTTTAGAAGTAAATAAAGCTTTCGTTAGAAGAAACTATTATTTTTTTTAAGTCGAATATGCAAAATCTTAAATGCTCGTTTGGTTTATGTTTCAACTTTCAGTTTATTTTCTGTTTTGAAGATATATTTTAAGATTGTTAAAAATGTATTTGATTTACCATTCTAAAAAATTATTTCTGAAACCAGAATATTGAAAACCTCCCGTTTAATTTGAAATATTGAGAAACTATTGTATGATATTTTATTTCATTAATTTGATTTTTTAGTAAAATAGAATAATTTTATAATAATATATTATTAAGAGCCCGTTTGGTATCAATTAAAATTGAAAATATAGTCGTTATTGGGTCTCACTCGTCTAATAAAAATCAACAAAAACGACTAATTTTTCAATTTTAATCTCTACCAAACGGGCTCTAAGTAGGATATTTTTTTTTTTTAAAGTTGTGGATCTTACAATATTTTTTTTAAACAAAAGTAAATACAAACAAGCAATGAGGATTGAGAAATTTTCATTTAAAGATTTTATTTTTTGAATATTTTATAATATTTATTTTTTGAGTTTTAAAATTAAGTTTTATAAAATTTTAAATTTTATGTTTTAAGAATTCTTATTTTCATGTTTGAACCACATTATTTTAGAAGAATGTATTTTGAAATAATAAATTGATGGAAAATGTGTGGTTGAAAAGAAAGGAAAATTTATTAATTTGATAAAAATATTATTTTATTGAAGAATGTATGGTTGGAAATGAGTAGAATAATGAAAATGAAAATTTTAATTCATACCAAACATGAACTTCAAGAAAGTTTTATTAAAACAACCATTTCTCTTACTTCGAGCATTATCACTAAAAATACTAAAAAGTTCAAAATATAGTTTGAATTTTATGTTATAAGTTTAACTTTATTTTCGAAAATGTATTTTTAAAAATACAAGATCAAACATGTTTAAGGTATTTTACAAAATTGAAAACGAAAAAATAATTTGAAAATATCAAATCAAATGCACTCTAAAATTTTCTTAAATTCAATATTCAAATAGAGGAAATTATTACCTACTTGATTCAAGACCAAATGGCAAGGTTCAACAAGTCAATGTCTTCCTCCCATAAGATTTATCTGCCCTTCATCTTCTATATGTATTCATTGCGCCCTTCTACCGCCATCACCAAATTAAAAATTCATTTTCTCTTCAAAGTTTAGGGCAAAATGATGGACAGAGATGAAGGGGAATTTCAGTTTCTTGGGTTCTTGGACATCTTCAAAGAATCATTCATCATAATTTCATCATGGATCAAGATTTTCACCCAAATAGCAATAGCCATGATCCTCCCTCTTTCCTTAATCTACTTGGGCCATATTCAAATCTCACATATTCTCTTTTCAGACATCATGTTCCATGAATATATTCTTCATAGAATCCCAAAGGGCACCCGTTCATATGATAAAATTTCAGATATTTTATCCTCTGAATTGACTGTTTTTTTTCTTTTCAAAATTGGGTATTTCATTTTCTTTCTAATTCTTGCCCTTCTTTCAACCTCTGCAGTTGTTTATACAATTGCATCCATATACACTGCAAATGAAATTAATCTTAAAAAAGTGATTAAGGTAGTCCCAAAGGTTTGGAAAAGGCTTATGGTTACATTCATATGGAATTCTCTCATAGTTTTTGTATACAATATTGTGTCTATATTGATATTCATTTTGTGGGCTCTTCTGTTTGGATCAGTACAATTTGTGGGTCCAATTATTTTAATTTCTCTTGCTGTGATTTACCTAAGTGGATTTGTTTACATCAGCATAATTTGGCATTTGGCAAGTGTGGTTTCAGTTTTGGAAGAATTTTATGGGCTAAATGCAATGGCCAAGAGCCAAGGTTTGATCAGGGGAAAAACAGGCATATCTGCTGCAACTTTTCTTGTACTTAGCCTAATTTTCTTTGGAATTCAGCTGGGATTTGAGTATTTTGTGGTTCTTGGATTTGGAGGTGGGGCCGCCTCTAGAATTTTGTATGGAATACTTTTTGTTGTGCTTATTTGTGTACTTTTTCTTTTTGGGCTTGTGATTCAGACAATTATATATTTTGTCTGTAAATCATATCATCATGAGAGAATTGATAAGCCCACATTATCAGATCATCTTGGAGGTTATCTTGGAGACTATGTTCCTTTGAAGGCTAAGGATGTACAACTTGGAGAATTTGAAGCTTGATAATTCAACTAGTTGCTTTGTTTTGTTCGATCTATGTAGTAATTCCAGCTTCGATAGTGTAGATTTCAGTCATCGTGCTTAAAATGCTCATAGTTGGACTTTGGTGTGCACCAGTTTTGTGGTTCCTTCTGCTGGCAATGGACTCTTGGACTTAATTGGCAGGTTATGCCTTTGGAGCTGTCTTTGTAGACATGGTAGTTATGATAGTTAGCAGATTAGTAATGGGAATATCTTGATTCCTGTGATTTGCCAAGTGATTAAGAAATTGTTGTTTGTTTGATTGTGTAATTGCAATGGAATGGATGAAATTAGAAGAATTTTCCAATGAAACTCGTGTCGATGGTTCAGACTTTACAATTTAAAAAATTTCTTGGATATGTTTTGAGACATTAGATTAGGCATAATTGAATAAATCGAGGGAGAGAGGCTGTGGCAATTTATTGGTATTTTTTTTCCTGCTTTATTGAGTTTAGCTTATTGAACACATCATTTATGTATAACAATTGTTGTTGTTGTGAATTGTTGGGTACATCAGAACGAAAGAAAATCTGTAGTTTGGATTCCTAAAAAAATTAACTCGTTCATATATGTAAGAAGCAAAAGTTCATATACACATCAAGAACTTGATTCGAATTCACTAAGGATAAAAAAGGGCGAACTTCTTATTCTCTTTTATGATTCGTTCAAGAAAGAAGACTTTTATGATATGTTCAAGAAAGGACTGTGCATTTGGAGGACCTTATATTCTTGAAAGGATAGCGATTAGCGATCTTTTATGATTCTACCATGCGACCGCAACGAATTCTACCATGCGGTTGCATAGGCCGAAAACAAGGCGATATTTTTCCTTTTTCACGAAGTTCCTAATTGCAATATAATTATACTCTTACCTTAATTTTGTAATCTTGAGAATAATGTGCATGAATTTAGCTTGATTTTAGGGCTAGTATAAATATGATTTTTCATTCTTCATTGAGAAAAACACATTATGGAGAATTATTTTGCGAGGCAAATTTGCTTTCAATCCATTGTTCTTCATTGGACAATTTGCGAACTTATCAAGAATCATTCTTGTGGCGTTCAAATCAACCGAGTGATATTCTCAAATCTTCAATCAAAAGGGTCAATATCCGTTTATGTTTTGTTGATTATTTTGATTCGTTATTTTCGAATCAAATCCAAAACTTTGATTATTCTCACTTTTTTGGGTTCGATTTCAATCTAATTGTGGATTTCTTAGTTCTCTGCTACGTGGGTTCACATCATTTTCAAAGTTGCCAAAAGAAATAGTATATGTGTCACTAGTGTTGTTCTAAGTCACACTGTTGAGTCTTCTAGTACTGAGATTGATGCTACTCTAAAATGACATGACAGGTTGGCGCATGTTAGTGAGAAAGGCATGCGCATGTTAAGTAAGAAGGGGGCATTTGGTAAAGTCGTCGTTTCTAAAGTTTCTTTAAGTGAATACTACAATTTAGGTAAACAACATAGGCTTCATTTCAATAATGAAAAGCATAAAACAGCATTTGTTCTTGAATATATACACTCTAATACGTGGGGCCCATCACCTATCATGACTCAAAGTGGAAAGAGATACTTTCTATCCTTGATTGATGATTTTTTCAAAAAAAATTGGATAATTCTTTTGAAACAGAAATCTGACACCTTTGAAAAGTTTAAAACTTGAAAAACTTCAATTGAAAATCAAGTTGGTAAAAAAATTAAAGTTTTAAGAACAGATAATGATCTAGAATTTTGCAATGTTGAATTTGATCAACTTTATAAAGATGATGGAATCCTTAGGCATAAGATTGTTTCTTACACCCCTTAGCAAAATGGTGTTGCTGAGATGATGAATGACAACCTGCATGATGATTAGTTCAGGTGTTCCAAAAGTGTGTTGAGGCTGTTATGACAATTGTATATATTGTGAATAGAACACGTACTAGTTTGTTAGATGGGAAAACCCCTGAGGAGGTATGGTTAAAAAATTGGCTGATTATACCTATTTGAAAACCTTTGGCTGTGATATCTACTATCACCAGAGTATAGGCAAACTGGAACATAGATCCTAGAAATGTGTATATATGAGATATCCTGATGGGGGTGAAAGGGTACAGATTTTGGACTAGAAAGAATAAAAGGTTTAAGATGATTATTAGTAAAAATGTGACATATAATGAAAATGATATGCCTTGTCTGGTTGATAAAGCCCTTGATGGTGTTCCTTTGAGTGAAAAAGTTGATATGACCAAGTTGCAGGTGGAGTTTAGGTCCTTTCCTGAACTTATTAATGAGGATCAGGTTGGAAATGAATCTGGAGATGAAATTGAGAATGTTTCTGATTCTGATAAGATTAGTAAATGCATTGTTCAAGAGGTCGTGGTGATTAGGAGAACCCTTTCGGTGATTATCAGTTAGCGGGGGATCGGACTAGAAGAGAAATAAGAGAAACTGCTAGGATGAGAGATTACTTATCCTTTGCTGTCCTATCATATCAATATTTAGCTTTTAAAGAGCCTAAATCTTATGAAGAGGCTGTGAGTTGTCAACTCTCTAAAGAGTTACAGCTTGCTATGGAAGAAGAAATGAAGTCCCTTTTGAAGAATAATACTTAGAAGTTGGTTCTTAACCCTGAAAATAAGTCTTTGGTGAACTGTAAGTGGATTTATAGTAATAAAGAGATAAATTCTCCTGAACAACCTCTCAAATTTAAAGCTAAATTAGTGGCAAAGGGATTTACTCAAAATCATATAATTGATTACAATGAAATTTTTTGACTTGTTGTTAAATATACTACCATAAGAGTCATGCTTGCTTTGATTGTTTAATATGACTTAGAACTTGAACAAATGAATGTTAAAATTGTCTTCTTACATGGTGACTTAGATAAAACAATCTATATGAGTCAACCACGGGACTTCATTGATAATAAAAGGCCTAAATATGTCCGTCTTTTGAAAATATCTTTATATTGGCTAAAGTAATTACCTAGCCAATGGTACAAGAGATTTGATATATTTGTGTCATCGTTGGCTTAATGAGAACATTGAGTTCTTTTGATCATTTTCTTTTCTTTAAAAGAAATGATAGTAACTCTATGATTGTTTATCTGCTTTTGTATGTGGATGATAAGTTGTTAATAGGACAAAATATTATTGATATTAATGACATTAAAAGATATTTAAGTGCTGAATTTAAAATCAAATACTCGGGTAATGCTAGAAGAATTTTAGGCTTGAACATTAAGAGAAATAGGTCTCAACAGACTCTTATCTTACCTCAACCCGACTATGTGAAAAAGGTGTTATCTAAATTTGCCATGCATGAATCCAAGTTAGTTACTTTGCTTCTTGTATATAATTACCAAGCAAAGATCATTGTTCTCATGATGAATCTGATATTAAATATATGTAAAAGATTCCATACGTAAATGTTGTAGGCATGTATACCATGGTATGTACCAAACTTGATGTTGCCCATGCTATAAGTACTTTGAGCAGGTTTTTGGCCAATCTTGGCCTAGGAAATTGGACTGTCTTACAGTGGTTATTAAGGTACCTAAAAGGATCTTATGACTTAGGTTTTTGTTTTAAATCCTATAAAAGGGAGTTATTTTAAAAGAGTATGTAGATACTGACTATGCCGGTGATATGGATAATAGAAAATCAACAATAGCTTATATGTTTACTTTGTGTGATACTTGAATAAGTTGGAAATCACAATTGCAGTCTATTGTTGCCTTATCTACTACAAAAGTTGAATATGTAGCTACTACTGAAGTTATAAAAGAGTCTTTTTGGCTTAAAGGATTGTTAAATGAACTAAATAAATTGCATGATCCTGTTGTGATTTATTGTGATAGTCAAAGTGCTATTCATTTGTATAAAAACAGTGTTTTCATGATAGGATTAAATATATAGATGTTATAATGCATTTCATTAGAGATATAGTTCTTAAAGAGTCCATATTGCTTGAAAAAAATTCCTACACTATTTAATCACACGGATATGGGAACAAATGTACTTCCTTTTACCAAATTTAAGTCATGCTTATAAATTCTAAGAATTGATAGGGGTGAATTTGTGTTTTCTGCAGTTGTTGGTCTTCTTGGTGTTGGTGTTGATGAACACTAATGAGTTTTGGTTGTTTATAGCATTGGCATCAAGGTGGAGTTTTTTTGGATTGTGATGCCATTTGTGACATTTGCTTCCCAACAGTTCGGGTGATGATGAATTAGGCCTGGTCTATTGCTGGAATGTTTTTTTGCCATTACCTGATAACACATTGAAACTGGCCCAGAAACTCGGCCCACCTCTTTTTCCACTCGTGCTCCTCTAGACTATAGATTATCATGGTTGATACAAATGATTATATATACCAGCTGGACTGTCTCTAGAGCCCTGACTTTCCATTCGTTCTCTCCTTGTGTCTATGAAAATTCTGGGGTTTTATGTTCTTCGTGAACCTCTCTTCTCTTCTCAGTGTGATACTTTGTGTATGATTAAAACCTCTGGCTTTATCACCCAATATGTGTGATTGCTGCCTTTGTGGTTCTTCGAGAGAGAGTATTTTTCTTGTTTGATTATGGTTGTGTTTCTTTGAGCCATTCAGTATCCATAGTGTGCAATAGTTTTGGGGTTTTTTTGTTTCTTGAGCCGATTCTTTGTACAAAAGAGTACAATGTATTTTCTGAGCCCTATGTGATAATATACTGCTTGGTGTGAATCTATTTCTAAGATTCTTAGTGAATCAATCTTCTGCTTCCGTTGTGTTTTAGCTCTACAATTCTTTTTATTACTTTCTTAATAGATAAAACACACTTAGACAATACCTCCGCCAGTTACTGAGGGGCCGGTGGCTGGTGGTCCAGGAAACTAGTTTGACTAAGTTAGGATACTTAGGTGCCAAAAAAAAAAAACACACTTAGACAATGAGCAATTTAATAATATTAATGTTTCCAAGTTGTGCCAAGTACGAAATAAAACAAGATGACCAAATTAAAAGCTTGTCTAGAAATTCAGCTATATGATCGAAACAACATCTAATGTACAATGCCATAAATTCTGTCATACAAACTTAATAAAAACATAAATAAGGTACAAATAGATGGCAGCACAAAAAAAAATAAGGAGCAATTTGAAGCAGTGATTTGAATCTATTTTACAAGAATTGAGAGGGCTAATTTAATTTTTCCATCCAACTGTTCTCATTCTATTTGCAAGCATACTGAAAAATAGGATCATCTTATTAAAAGGAAAAAAAAAAAATCGATGCACAAATATATTTAGAATATTTCTTTTTTATTTTTTGAAGAGATGTGATTAAGAGTGCGTGTTAGTTCATAAGCAAGAAAATCGCAATAGCAATTTTAAACTTGCGAACGTGTAATTTTCGTTCTTTTCTAATTAGTGTACTTGAAAAAAAATACACCAATTATGTTATAATAATTCTTTTGTTAGAATTCAGTGGGGGCAATATGTTAAATAAAAATCTCGAATGGAAACCAAAACTCAGCAACATTAAATCACTACAGCTATATTCCTTTTTTAGTTATATGAGACTTTTGGAAACATGTATAAGATTCAGCATCACCACAGAAAAGAATATCAAAAATTGAAAGTAAAGAATCACATGCCACATGTCATTCGTCAAAAGTAATTTTTAAAAAGAATATCAATCAAGATCATTTTTTTTAAGTAATATACTTTCCAAATAATAGTATAATGACTTAAAAATCTCAGAAAATAAACAATAATAATGCAGGATGAAATGAATATATTTCTTAAGAGAGAAAATCAGGAAAGATTTTGGAATGAATAAAATTCGGGTTATGGGGACCTTTATATAGAAGTTGAAAAGTTGTATCCAAAAAACACAAAAGTTGAAAAATGGTGTCTTAAACAGACACACTACCGGTTTGGACAGGCAGATCAACTGTCAACTGCAATTTTCTAGAAGATGCCACGTATCGCGTATAAAAAATTCGGGAAAAAGTAAAAAATATAAATAAATATATTATTATTTTATATAATAATAAAGCAATATAATTCAAATATTATTTTACCAAAAAAAATATATACCAACTTGGCCCAAGCCTAAACCCACAGTGCATGACCTGTGTCGTGTCGTGTTGTGTCGTGTCGAGTCGAGCCGAGCCGGTCGCAAGGCAATAGTGATGCGCACGTGTGGGCTTTGACTCAACCTACTAACATGTAGGTTCTCTTCCATTCTAAGAATATTGGTACCCCTTAAGGCCCAAACTCAAGTCTCAAACTTGAGAAATATAAAGTGGATTATATTCTTTTAGTTTTCATATGTGGGATTGTCATTTTCCAATTTTCCATCAATTTTTATTCTCAATTTATTTGAATTTCAAATAGTCATCTTTTACCTTAATTTTTCATTTACCCTAAATTGGTTTTGAGAAAATAAATAAAAATACATTACATTAATCTATTCATAGAGTAGAACACACCCAGCCAAAGAAATCTTTTATCCAACTAACGGAACCCATTAAAATAATTGGTCAAAAGTTGGTCAAGCCCAACTAATTAAAACCAATTTTTCGACAAACCCCCACATGAATGGAAATTAATGCAAACTATGTAGACCCTACAGAGAGATCAGGCAAAATGTTATTGCATCCGGATAGGTACCTTATAGTTTGAACATTCTTTAGTAAAATACTATCGAAGTTACTTGGTTAATCAGTGAACCGCGTCTTGAAGTATCAGTCGTTGGTGTAAACCAAGACAATAGTATCGACATAATAACCTCCATAACATTTTCGAGTTCTCACCGTTGTATTCATTTTGAACCGAACAACTCTTAGATTTCACAAGTGCTTAAGAGAATTCAAGCATTTGAAACATTCTCATAGAAGAGGCCCCACCCACTTCACACTTGTATAGGTAATCTTCTATTAATAGTACTTGTCATACCTCACTTAGATAGTTTAAGATATAAGAATCAATAAAAATATAACTTAACCTAAAACTTTCTACAGATAGCACTTTCTTATCGTAGGAACTGGTAAGAGTTAACTCTGAAGTGCTCTTTTGAGTCTTCATAATCTAGTTGTTGCATTGAATTAAGATTTTGGGATTTCCAGTCAGCAAGGTTGGGTTACCATTATAATGATCATTGCGTAGTAGGCCTCAAGTTGATTCTCCTTAATAGGCAGTATACTTGATCTCTTGGTTGGTAAGCGGATCCGTGAGATTTTCTCTAAATTTCACATAATCTAAGGAAATAACACCATTTGAGATTAACTATTGAATTGTATTATGTTTTTGAAGAATATGTCGAGACTTACAATTATACATACTACTTTGTGCTCTACCGATAATCGACTATCACAATGCACGCTAATTGCAGAAAAAGGTTTAGGCCAATATAGAATATCCTCTAAAAATTTACAAACCATCATACTTCCTCTCCAACTTTATTTAAATTTATGAACTCAGATTTCATCGTGGATTGAGCTATACATGACTGTTTAGATGATTTTCAAGATACGGTCACACCACCAATTATAAAAACATACCCACTAATGAATTTTGAGTCTTTTGTATTTGATATCCAATTAGCATCATTGTATCCTTCTAATATAGTTGGACATCTAGTATATTGTAATCCAATATTTGAGGTGTATC
>CAIGRQ010086526.1:0-12213 GCA_903798375.1 Fraxinus sp. D2006-0159
TATTCAACAAGAACCCAACAAACCACACAACAACCTAATCTAAACAACACAGTGAGAAGAACAATTCCTCAACAATTTCACCAAGAAATAAACCCAAAATCAGAGTAGGAATATAATACGTGAGTATCTCGAATGAGATTTTCAAGAGTGTAGAAGAGTCCTAGCTAAAACGACGTAAAGTCTCTCAAAACCAAAAGCTAGAAGTGCGTTGAATGAGCATAACATAAGTAGATGAAACATTTTAAGCCTTAGAGAATTCCAAAAGCCAATGCAACATCTAGCAATAAGCCATTGTCAATATCCAGTTAAATGCGCCCTCTCACAAAGTCACATTAAAGAAACGTGGTTTTAGGCTAGTTTTGGGAGCACACACTCTACACATGCACCAACCTTGACAATCTCCACCTTTCTACAAAGCAGGGACGGATGTGTCGATAGGCTGGCCTGATCTATATCCCAACCCTGCCCCAACCCAAATGAAAGCTTAATGTAAAAAAATAAAAATTTGTGTATGAGTTTAGCCCAAATTCTACTTTAGCCGAGTTAACTTAATTTACAGGTCTAGTCCAATGATAAATAGTCTAGATTTAGTATTTTAGTTTAGGGAAAATTTAATAACTAAGAGATTAAGTACTAAGAAATAAGATTTTATTATTTCAAAAATCAGATATTGATTAAATTCTATTTATGAAATGATTAATTAAATATATTATGGTCACAACTTATTCCGATCACATATTATCAAATTAATTGGTCACAAATTATTTTTCGATTACAAATAAAAAGTTTATAAGTCACAATTTATTGTTTGGTCACAAATTTTATAGGTCACAAATTATTTTACGATTACAAAATTATCAAATTAATTGGTCACAATTACAAATTTAGTTACAATCACACATTCTTCTAGGTCACATATTATATTCTACTCACAAATTAACAATTTATTGGTCACAACACCAAAAACAATTGGTTACAACACTCTTCCCACCATCATCATGAGCAATGTCGCCTCTAGAACCATCATCACCTCACCTCACCATAGCACTTGCAACACTACTACCACACCACTACGCCCACAACATACCACTGCTGCACACCGCACCACCCACAACACACCACCATCATCTCCTTTATCTCTATCTCCATTTAAACCACACCCAACTACAACCACACCAAAAAAATCCACAAACGCGCCATCGCCACCACCACAGCACGCTATCATGTCAAAAAAACCGCAGCAAAACATGTCCAAAAATCACCACAAAACCCACTGCACACCGCATAATCACCACAGAAACCTCCACAAGCAACGATGTGATGCATCGCTCCGCTTCAACTCCATTGCGCAAAGCTGGTTCCGCTTCTCAACACCGTGTCTCAACTCCATCATCGTTGTGACCATCCGATAGCGCATCCACTAAAGCGAAGCGGAAGAGTTGCGCATCCATTGAGATGAAGCGGCGATTGCACCTTCGATGCCGTGCCTCAACGTTGGAGTTGTGTTGTCAAGGGAAGAGTAGGGAAATTAGGGTTTGGGGTGAACAAAGGTGACTTGGGTGGGTTGTATATATTAATTTAAATTGCAGTGGATTGTTTTGGTGGGTGGAGTGTTTGTAGATTTATTTTACTTTATAATATTATTGTTAATATTTAAAAATTATGTTATCATCTGAATTTTGTATTAAAAAACTTTACGTTTGAATTTTGAAGTTGAAACTCACAAAATCTGGTTAAATATAATTTCCACTTTAGTTAAATATTCTACTTTAGCCCAGTTAACTTAGTTTTCAACCCCAGATGGATTGGACTTTGGTTATTTATTTTCTATGATAATTTTCATGATGGTTCGATGACATGTTTAGCGATCAAAAATCTACAATCTCAACGTTTAGCAATCAAAATTCGGTCACCTTGAAACTTGGAGAACAGTAGAAGATGTTTTACAAAGTTTAGTAAGCAATCGGAGATATTTTTCAAAAATTTAGTGGCCAAAATTCAATCATGTCAAAATTTAATGACACGAGTTCAATTACCGTTGGAAGAACTAACTCTCGCAAAACCTAAAAACAAGTGACGAACAAAAAGCGAAGCCCTCTACGCGAGCACAATACACCCACGCAACGATGAAATAACAAACAAATTCACCCAGTCTACAAAACTTTCCAGTGAATGGGGAGATGGGGAGCTTCTCTTCTCTTTTACCGTATTATAGCTGCGTCTAAATCGATTAATCCAATTTTTTGCCCAAACCCACCTCTTAGATCTTCAGTTTCTGCACTGCCCAGAAATCCATCCTTGAATTTCAGGTCTTTTTCTGCGTTCCCATCTCCATCCCCGTTTTATGCTGAAGATTTCGATTATAAGACCCCTACTTTTGATCAGAATCAGAATTTGGAGGAGTACAAGGAAAATGAGGACGCCGGAAAAATATCAGTGAAAGCTTTTTTCCTTTGCACCAGGTTCGTTTTGTCCACCATTTTTTGTTTATAAAAATTGGATATAAATTCTAGGTTCACTTCTATTTTAGTTTGGGTTGTATAAAATATTGAATTTATACTAATTCTGTTGAAAATCTCTGGTTAAGTTATTCGAAATTGATGTAAAAGTTGCACAACTTATTCAAGCAAAAGCTTTCTGTCTTTCTTTCTTTCTTTTTTTTAATCTGTAAACGTCTAATTTCTATTTAGTAATCCTGAATTTGGCGATTTACTGTATGATTGGTTGTTGATGGAGAAGATTGACCCCCAGTTGAATAGAGGTAAACTTGCGATATTGGATAATTATATTATTAGTAGTGAAGGTACATAAGGGGTTCCTCTGGAAAAAGAGGTGCCACGGGCTCTCTCATTGAATGGTTTTCCGTGGAACAGCTAAATCGCACTATTGGGTAATTTTTGTAGCTAGGAATGGTTGTGGAAAATAATTTCTGAAGTATGAAGGACATTATGATTTTCATAACCTCTGACCTACTCATTCAAGTTTTCATTTATGATCATGGAATAGTTTAGTTGTGCTCTTCCAATTTTTCCCATTCACAAGAGTGACACAATCTCAATAGAGCAAGTAAGAAGTAGGGGAGGAATACCAAAATGAGCAGGGCCTGTTGTGGTTGTGAAGGTGTAGTGATATTGGATCTCTGGTAGATGTAGTGTTGTATTAAATATAATCACAAAAAGGGATTCTTGGTGTACACCTCAATTTTATTAGGAATAAGGCTTACATACCGTTTGGGTACAATTTATACATTCAGTCAAAGTCAAATATTAACTCCAACCTCACATTCATAACGACTACTTATTATTTTTTAAATATTTCATGGGATCCACTACTATTCATATTTATTAAACATTTAAACTTTGCCAATTTTAGGCTTAGTTTGTTGTTGATCGTGGAATATTTAAATTTCAAATAAATAAACAGCAATATATATATCACAAGACATCAAAGACCACCTTTTTGGAAACCAAGAACATTGATCTTTTTTATTTTTTTCCTCTCAATGAATTTTACCTAGGCGAGAGTTTGTTTAGAAGTGTAATTCCTGCCATCCGGGGTACAAGAGAAGGGTGTAAATAAAGAAGTACCTGTGCTATTATTTTCACTAGCAGAGGAGCACCGAAGTCCATAGAGGACATCATAATACATACTTTATAGTTACGATGTTGCTGAATATATATTGTTCGGTTAGGCATCCTTTTCTTTGGATCAACCTGTACTATTCCGTACAATATTATCTTCACCTTTCTTGTATTCATTTATCAGTCACCTGACTGAAGTTGGCCGATGATTTTCATTTATAGACTTTCCTTTTTCCATCAAAGACTTTGAAAGTTTTTAGTTTGTTCTGATAATTTTGAGTATGACTAGGAATAAAGGTAACCTGCTACTATTTGCCTTCTGATTTATTTAGCTCTCAGATGGTCAAACCTGAGCGAACTAATTCTGTTAGTTATTTAACTCGTTAACGTTTTAGTAGACAAGAGGGTCATCCTCTACTGTTAAAAATGGTATACAAACTTTTGGTTAGTTATCGTGGTTACTCATCTCTGTTTATCGACAATGTAGAACATGTAAATAATGTAAATCGGAAATGTGAACATACCAAGCCTGGATAGAGTGAATCCAATTTTAAAAGAGTAGTTTTCACTATAATATGATCAATTTTATAGATTACCTTTTAGGCTTGTTTATGTTGAATCAATTGATCTAAAAGTTTAATTTGGTTGAGAGGACATGTTATCGATTTACATCTTTTCTTCAATTCGCCCCCTCACGTGTAGGCATGTTCATTTTTATTTTTTTCGTCAATGCCTTACATGTGCATAATTTCATAAAAGGGTGGCAAAAAGACTTGAACCCACCCGGGCCCCTACATGCTCTGATACCATGTAGAATCAGTTGATCCAAAAGCTTAAGTTAGAGAATGTCACGTATATCATTTAAATTTTATCTTCAACCGTTCAGAATTATACTAATCCAAATGGTTAACTTGTTAGAGAAGATCCCATGTATGTCATTTAATTCTTGTCTTCAACTTTTCAGAATTATACTGACTTTTAGTTGAGTAAATGTTGCCAAGGTAAATTCTCATAGCTGACGAAAAATGATTACCAACTGGATAACAGAATGAAAACTTTCAATTTTCATATTTTTATCACATTGGAATACATTGTAACCTTGCAAATTTATATTTTTGTTTCTCCTTGCTTACTCTTGAGTTTTGGATGATTGCTGTCCAATTTATGTGGAAGTTGTAAATAACCATTACATGGTTTCTGTCAGTTGTTTGGTTTGTAAAATCCTTGCGCATGGTCACATCTGTGTTTTTCAGGATTCCCGTGTCACCGTTCCTTTTTGTTAGTTTTCCATCTTGTCTGTCTGGTTTCTCAGATTCATGGTTTTGGCAGTGTTGATTTGAAGAGCATGCAGGCGGAGAATTCAGGCAATGTTATTCCTCCCACCTCGCGTTCATCTAACTATATTGCGCTTAGATTTTGCGATCCCCCACTGCAAACTGTAAGAGGAGATTGATATGCCTACATTCTACTTATTTATTCTTTGGACAATTCATTAGCCTATAATATTAGAAGTTGTAATTAAAATATAAGTTCTTTGACACGATCTGGGCATCCTCTGGCAAGAGGGGGTTGGGTGCTGTGTTGGGGGTGGGGGTGGGGTGGGGGGAATCTTACCGATGAATTGGCATTTGCTTCTACTATGTAGCTGTTCTAGTTGCCTCAAGGATTGAATTGGTATAAGCAGCATTGGAAATTTGTGACTGACTAAATGTTGTCTACCTTTTTTGTGAATGTGTTTCCCTTTCTATTTCCTTGTGCTACAAAGTCTTACAATGGGAATAGTGAATCTACGGAAAGTGCTATGAAATTTGTAGGCAGTGGATGAGATCACTTCTAACTAAAATTTAGGGTTCAGAGTTTATTTTAATTTGTAGATTTATAGGGTTTAATTATGTTTCATTAAATTTAGGGATTTTTGTTTTGGTCTCACTCTCACAGATTTCTTCCTCCAATTATAAATACTTCAACGGATGAGAATTTTTACGTCTCTGAGCTATGTATCCGCATTTAATTCTTATCATTGAAGAAATGGAACTTCGACGAATAACTAATTAATTTCCTTTCTTTCAGTAAATCTTTTCCCCTTTCCTAGTCTGTTAATAACCAAATGGATGTGTAAATTAAAAATTCCAATGGCTTCGTCTACTATAACCTTCCTGACCATGATTTCTTCTTTCTTTCTTTTTTTTCTTTGGTGGTGGGGTGTGGTGTGGGGGTGGTATTTCACTGCGAAATAATAAAGAAATAAGAAATTCACTGGGTTATTCTTAATGAGGACAAAGTTCACTGGCATGCCGTTTCCTTTTTCTAGTTTATTTAATAACAACGTGACCTATGATGCAAACTTGCATATGGGAGCATGGATGTGTGCGAAGACGGGAAATGGGGTGGAGGAGGATGTATTATTGGACTGGAAGATAAAGTCAATCTAATATTGAAATCATATTAAAAAATATGCGACCCTTATAGATGTCCCCCTTATACTTCACATGCCACACGCAATACACTTCTTATGCAGTCATGCGTCCACGGTTAGTTTTACCGCAATAGATATAGATTTGTAGTAACCAAAAAATAGTTTAACTGAATGCGAGATTGGAGAAATCAGATTGCCTGCTAACTCTCAGTAAATATGTTCAGTAACAAAAGTACTACTGTTTGGAATAAAGGTTTCACATAATTGCCTAAAACTTTAAGAATGAGGGAAAACTGTGGCCACATAATCAAGCAATAACAGATTATTTTATTTAGCCTTTTCCAATTCTGGAGATACAGTTATGTCATTTTAAGGTTATATATCAAGCTAGCCTCCATGTTCAGCCTTACACAAATGCCCCATTTTTGTTAAGTGCGGGAAATTAGAAAATATGCTCGTTAACCTTTATATGTTTCCCACTCGTGGGTGATGGGAGAAACTGCACTCTAAATTTTGGCATTTTAGCAGTATGTTGCTTCACTGGAGTTGAACTTACAATCCTGTCTTTGTTTGGCCTTTATTATTTTCACTTAATTCTTGTGTATTCAAAAAGTGGGGGTTTCACAACAGGGGGCAATCCTTGTCTTATTTAAATCCTTCCCCAGAGGACTTGAACTTGCAAGGAGGTTAGAACGTTGACCACTAGGGCAAACCCTTGGTTTCACTGTTATGTTAACTTGTGGATTTGAAAATTTTCATATTCCTCAGATGTTTTAGTATGATATCTTTGGAGTTAGGACATATTCATGGTACATATGGTTATTAGTTAGAATAAGTTTATTTATTCGACCGTTAAATTTCTGATTTAACTCATCCTTCAATCATGCCACCATGCTAAATGTCTGTTTAAGTGTATGTATTCTTCTTCTTCTTCTTCAATGGCTTTGGATTGAGCGAGACTGCTTTTAGATCAAATACTGTACTTAAAAGAGTGAAAAAACTTTGAACTTTTGTTTCTGTTGAATTGTCTTGGTATATATGACTCGTGGAAAATTAACATTTCGTTTTAGGGAAGCGTATTTGAAAAGAATGCTAGTTGCTGTCGTTACATGGTTGTCTTCCAATATGGTTCAGCAGTCCTGTTCAATGTGGAGGATCATGACACTGAATACTACCTACAACATGTTAGACGATACGCTTCTGGATTGCTTTCTGAGATGAAGAAAGACGGTGTGGACTCCTTGTAGTTTCTTGCTTGTTTTGCTAAACATCTTGTGGTCTTTTTGTATGCTTTCATATTGCTTTGGTAATATATATTTTGTAACCTATGATGGCCTAGAAATCAAGTGTCCAGGATGGTGTACCTCTCTTGCAGACTTGAAAGTCAAACTAATCTGGAGAGTCGACACTCTAAAGTTGAGAGAATGTTTTATGTAGGATAACTTTTTTTTGTATCTTCCAGAGGTGTAGTGTTGATCGGGACACAGTAACAAAAAGGATTCATGTAGCTAATCTCAAATGTATTGAGAATAAGCCTTAGTTTGTTGTATCCTTGATGAACATAAATCTTACATTTCTTTCTTGTACTGTCAGTCAATATGTCACTTGGTAAAAGTCAAACCTGCCAGGTAAGCGTGACAGAGGGAGAGAAGAAGAGAGTATAGATTTTGGGAAAAACAATAGCAAAATGCTCGCTTACAATTCAGTATAACACTAAGGTCAGGAGCTGCCAAGTGCCAATAATCATTAATTGAAGAAATAGCGAGGCAGAAGAAAAAAAAAAAAGAAAAAGAAAAAAAGTGAAACTACCAAGGTTAAACCAAATTGCCAATGACTTATGAATGGGCCAGTGCTTTCAACACTTCATTATGCTGTTTAGAATAATATGATTATTGTGTTCAGTAGTTTTGGTTCGTCTCGCATTTTACAAATATTGTTAAATTTTTATAGTATGAACATTCACTTTCCTCAGTGTCTATAGTTTTCACTTTTCACATAACATGAATTAAAGAAATATCATATTCATATTCTACTTTCTTTTTACCAGATTATGCCATAAAAGAGAAGCCTTTGTTAGTTGAGGATATGCAGGGAGGCCCAGATCACATTATTCTGAAAAATCTGGACCTAGATAGTATCCGCATAATTAGCAGTGTTCTTGGTCAAAGTATAGCGCTGGATTATTTTGTCTCACAGGTAAATGGTTAGTTATGTTATATTTTTCCTGTGTTATTCCGTGTTACTGGGAAACTTCTAAAAGTATGTTGTGCTATAGGTATATGGTCTTAATAAGCTTAATTGCAAGTTAAAAATCTCTCTCGGTTTTAGGTTGATGGCATAGTTGAAGAGTTCACAGATATTAATCGTGGTATGGAGAAAAGTGGTACTTTCACAATGGATCGGAAGAAGCTCTTTCAACTTGTTGGAAAGGCCAACTCAAATCTAGCTGATGTGATTCTCAAAGTCGGTCTTTTTGAGAGGTAATATTCAATGTTTGGTCAACGTCCAAAATGTGTTTCAGCATTTCTGCACATCATGAAGCATAAAGGAATGGGATCAATGCATTTTACTTCATGTTTTGTCCATATGAAACCCGATGAACATTCAGAGGACTGACTCATACATAAAAGGCATGGAAAGACGAGTGTAAATTCAATTTAGGGTTTTCAACCTGTTTGTTGTTTTGCTATGATTTGACCATCTTCACTGGCCTTTACCTCGATTTCAATTAATGCTTGTTTGGTAGTGCTTTTGAGCTGTGGGTCCTACGGAATGTGTGAATAAAAAATATGTTTAACCTTTGCCAAACATGCTCTTAGTTCTTTCACAAAATTTTTATTGATGCGAAGAGTCATTTCTCGTTAGCCTCTTTGAATAAATGGTCAATTATCTGTTTGCGCGAGTAGAAGAAATTGTGAAACTTTATATCAGAGTTGATGTACGTACGCGTCTTCATTCAACTGTTTAGTCGTCTCTGAGATATTATAGCGTCAACTCTTTTTATCTAAGATTTGTTTATTACATGGGTTTTTTACTGTGTAAGTTGATGGAATTTTTGATTGATCAGATCAGAAATAGCTTGGAGAGATGCAAAATATGGGCAGATACTGGACTACCTTCGAGAGGAATACGAGGTCGCCCAACGATTTGGAAATCTTGATTATAAGTTAAAATTTGTTGAGGTACGTAAACCCATATTCTGCAACCTCCATCTCTGTGTTGGAATATAGTCATGAATTTCTTGTATTATGCAGCATAACATTCATTTTCTTCAAGAAGTGCTTCAAAACAGAAAGTCAGATTTGCTGGAATGGTGCATCATAGTTTTGTTGAGTATAGAAAATGTAATAGGGATATACGAGATTATTCGCGGATCTACCGGAATTGCAATATGAACACGAAAGACCCAATTTTTATTTATTTTTTATTATTTTTGAGCAGCAATAATACAATTAAATAGATGATTATTTTGTTATCTTCATAATTCCATTTTCCCCATTGATTATGTTTCAATGGCCTTGCCTTTTTTTTTTTGTATTCTATTCTGTCATATTCATAATTCCTTTTGTGTAGCTAAAAAATATATGCCCAATTTGGTAAGGAATAAAATCAGAATTTTAGTATATTTTGATTAAAGTTGATAAATTGTGTGGTTGAAAAGTTATGGATTCTTTAAAATGTGCGGTTAAAATTAATTGTTGATTTTGACTTAAATTAAAATCAAGATTTAATTGATACCAAACAGGGGCCAGTGTGAATACAGTTAGTCTCTATACTTTATGTACTATTTTATTTCATAGTATGGTAATGATCAATAACTTTTGCCAAGTAATTTACAAGTTTACCATTTAAAATTAACTAAATAGGCCAAAATATCTATAGTTGAAAATAAGAAATTAGCTGTTTATATTATATTATGTAACACTTTGGGCTTGTTTAAGCCTTTTTTTTTTCTTTTTAGAAAAAAATGCATTTTGTAATAGTGAAATGATGGAAAATGTAAAAAATAAGGAAAAATTTTAGATTTATGTTTAGTATTATTTTATTGAAAAATGTGATTAAAATAAGGTCAAATAACTATTCAAGAATACATTTTGATAGAAAAAATATACTTTTCTAAATGTTTTTCGTTCTGCAAGGATTTAATTACTATTTTATTTTCATTCAAGAATTATTTATTTATTCCTTCGTAAATTAACATTTAGGCTCTGTTTGAGTCAAATTATTATCTCATTAAAATGAAAAATATGATCGTTATCCATCATATCAACATTTAAATTCAAATTTTCTATTTCTTGTGTGGGACCCAATAACGGCTATACTTTTCATTTTCATTCTACAATAATTTGGCTCAAACAGGGCCTTAGTCGATTCTTGTCACTTCATGTTTTGAATATATTTTTTTTTTTCATTTTTACTTTTTACACAAATTTATTTATTTATATACTAACATCAGCTGAAATTTCTCGAAGAAAAAAATCATTCGCTATAGATGCCAATAAAAATCATTCACAATAGATGCCAATAAAATTATGAATTGTGAGGGAAAAAAAATATTGTTTTTAAGCTACAAAATGACAACTAATGTAAAATATTATCTTTATTGGTTGTTTTTAATATTGAGAAAATATTACTAATTATAATATAATAATTAAGATTTTTTATTATTATCATTTTTTTACAATTTTGGAAGAGTCGAATGAACTATTTTATATATTTTTTAATATTTTATTAAAATTAATTTTAATTGATTTGATATTAGAGTTTTGAAAAAAAAAAAAGATGATAATTTTATAAATCTCATAAAAAAATCAACTTTTGAAAGAGAAAAAACATAAAAACTAAAAAATCAATGAGTATAAAATATTAAATATTATGCAAAAATGTTAAATAGGGAAATATATAGGTTGTAATTTGTTATTTCAATTTAAGAATATTTTTGTGTTCAACTATTTGTAATGTCATTTCTAAGATTTTTATCAAAGGGTGCTTTATTTAATCATAAATCAAATGACATGTGTAAAATGTAAATTTATAAAATATAAAATATATAGAGTGTAATTACACCACATAAAAATGATGCATTTTGTAACTTTCTCTAGATTTTATTCAATAAATAANGGTTGTAATTTGTTATTTCAATTTAAGAATATTTTTGTGTTCAACTATTTGTAATGTCATTTCTAAGATTTTTATCAAAGGGTGCTTTATTTAATCATAAATCAAATGACATGTGTAAAATGTAAATTTATAAAATATAAAATATATAGAGTGTAATTACACCACATAAAAATGATGCATTTTGTAACTTTCTCTAGATTTTATTCAATAAATAAATAAAAAGTGTTAATCCAATTAGAGCTGCCCCCTTCAGGTAATAGTGCTTGGCTCCCTAATATACTTATTTAACCCCTCTTTTAGTCCCAAAACAAGTTTTGCAAATAGTAAGCGGCTGTTCTTTTTGTGTTTTGAATTTTGAATTTATTTTGGGTTTTGTGTTTTGAGTGTCCATTTTTTAGATTGTTGAAAATGTGTTCTTTTTGACATTTTGAAAACACTTAAAACGCGTTTTGAAAATTTTGGTTTGATCATAACTGAACACACTCAAAACGACAAATTTGTAGTTTTGAGTTTTCTTTATAAAATTTTAACTTATTTTCAAAAACGCGTTTTCGAAAAGAGGAAAGAGAACGCATTTTCACTGTTTTGAAAAATTGAAAATAGAAAACGGTAAATAGAACATACCCTAATTCTTTGGAGAATTTGTGGTTAAAAAAAGTATGAAATTTTTTTTGAATTTATATACATAATTATTTTATTAAGAGAACACGTGGTTCAAAATGAATTAAAAAAAATAAAAATAAACCTTTTGAAATTGAGGCGAGACTTAGTTAGATATAGTTCTAGGCATGATTTTGTGAGTCACCCCAATTGTATCTAAAACCGCTAAGCAGTACTATCTTCGTAAGTTTTGTATAAAACGAGACTCGCCCAATGCCCTCCACTCTAAGAGCCACGTGGCCAAAGATACCCATCCAAGCCTTGTAGAGGCCCAAGTCCCCGATTAGAATGGATAGGCCAGAATTAAATTTGAGGAAATTACATAGGTCCAGGTCTTTAAAGTTTACAATTCAAAAGTCAGGGACGAATCTTTGTTTTTTCAAAATTTAGGTAATATAAAATCTCTAATCCTAATTTTTCCATCACTCCCCCCCC
>CAIGRQ010086530.1:0-19425 GCA_903798375.1 Fraxinus sp. D2006-0159
AAGGAAACTAAAAGACTATTTTACCTTTAATATACAATAAAATAAAGGGTTAAAATAAAATTATATTTGTTAACAGTGTGTTGTCTGTAAATGTCCGTAAAAAAATCCCTCTGATGCAAGCATGGTTGGAATGAATTTAACACTGTAAATGTACTGAAATGGATGATATGACCAAACACTCACGGGGTTCACTTTTTTTTTTTTAATTTTTAATCACGCGGGCCGCACGAATTGTCCATCTTTATATACCTGATCCTCTGATTAGATATTTGGATCAGATTGTCTCGCAGTAACAGAAATGGAGGGGAAACAAGAATGCCTGGTTTTTGCAGTAAATGGAGAGAGGTTTGAGGTCCCAAATATTGATCCTTCAACTACTTTGCTCCAGTATTTACGCTCCCACACCCGTTTCAAGAGTGTCAAGCTTGGCTGTGGCGACGGTCTGTATCTACAATCTGCGTATGCATGTGCATGTTCTTTGATTAAGAATTCTTCAAGTCTTAGTTCTCGATGTTGTATGTTTTGTTTTTGGTAGTTTTCTGTTGTTTTGATTCTTTCTTTGAATAGTTCTTCAAGGAATTAATTGGGTTTTTATTAATTAGTGGATACTATACTGTATTGTTAAAGAGACGGCTCAAGTAGTTCGGGGACAGTAAGCAAGAATTCTGAGGCAGAACAATAAAAGAAGAATTTTCGAAGGAATAAATAATGTTTATCTGCCTTGTGAAATCTTGCCTAGTGGTTGAGTTGCCTTTGCTATGGATGGTTCTTACTGATTTATTGTGTTCCAAGTTTTTGGCTTCAGTTACCTTCTCTATTTTCTAACCATACTGATACTTTCATGCTTTTCAATTGACCGTTTCAGGTGGCTGTGGTGCTTGTGTTGTTCTGCTGTCGAAATATAACCCTATACTTGATCAGGTCGAAGATTATACAGTGAGTTCATGTTTGACGCTTCTTTGCAGCTTAAATGGATGCTCCGTTACCACGACCGAAGGCCTTGGAAATAGTAAAGATGGTTTCCATCCAATTCATCAAAGATTTGCAGGCTTCCATGCTTCTCAATGTGGCTTTTGTACCCCTGGGATTTGCATGTCGCTTTACTCAGCTCTTGTTGATGCTGAAAAAACACCCCGTCCAGAACCTTCGCCTGGATTTTCCAGGCTGACTGCATCTGAAGCTGAAAAGGCTATAGCAGGAAATCTTTGCCGGTGCACTGGATATCGACCCATTGCTGATGCCTGCAAAAGTTTTGCTGCTGATGTTGACATCGAAGATTTGGGGATCAATTCCTTTTGGAGGAATGGAGATGCTAAGGAAGTGAAAGTAAGTAAACTACCTTCCTACAATCCTAAGGATCATATTTGCACATATCCTCAATTCTTGAAAGACGAGCGTTGTCCTGAAATGCATTTGAATTCTAAAGGATGTTCTTGGTACAGCCCTGTATCTATTGAGGAGCTTGAAAAATTATTGCATTCCAGTGCAGCTGAAAATTGTACAAGGATTAAGGTAGTTGTTGGTAACACAGGGACCGGTTATTACAATGAAATAATAGATTATGACAAATATATTGATCTGAGGTACATTCCTGAGCTTTCGGTCGTTAAAAGGGATAACTTGGGAATCGAATTTGGAGCTACCGTGTCGATATCCAAAGCTATTTTCAGTTTAAAGGAAGAAAATATAATCAATCTGTGCCCAGGTGGAGAACTGGTTTTTAAGAAAGTTGCTGAACATATGGAGAAAATAGCTTCGAGGTTCATTAGAAACTCAGCTAGTATTGGGGGTAACTTGGTCATGGCACAGAGAAATTATTTTCCTTCTGATATAGCTACATTACTTCTTGCATTGAGTTCTAGTGTCAGCATACTGACAGGTCGTAAACGTGAAAAGATTACTCTGGAACAGTTTTTTTCGAGGCTGCCTTTGGACCCCACTAGTGTGCTTCTAAGTGTTCACATTCCATATTGGGAACCTATTGAAAGTGCTGATACAAATGAAGCTAATCATAACTTATTGTTTGAAACCTATCGTGCTGCCCCACGGCCCGTTGGTAATGCATTACCCTATTTAAATGCTGCCTTCTTGGCAAAAATTTATTTTCATAAAGATGAAGTGCTAGTGAAAAACATCCAGTTGGCTTTCGGAGCTTATGGCGTCAAACATTCAACAAGGGCAAGGAAAGTTGAAGAACATCTGACTGGAAAAATACTTAGCCTAGATATTCTAGCTGAAGCAATCAAATTAGTTAAAGATTCTGTGATACCAGAAGACGGCACATCATTTGCTGCTTACAGGTCAAGCTTAGCTGCCAGCTATCTTTTTGAATTTCTTTTTTATCTCACCGGTCTTGATTATGCAATTTCTGGTGATGAATTGAACGGAAATCTGCTAGACGAAGGTTTAGAAAGAAAAAATGATGGTGATATCAGTCAAATCGCAAGGCCAATGTTGCTGTCATCCTCAAAACAGGTCGTGGAATCAAGTAGAGAGTATTATCCGGTGGGTGAACCAATGATTAAATTCGGTGCTGCCATCCAAGCTTCTGGTTTGTTGTGCCTTTTTTCAGTTTTATGAGTTAATTTTAGCTATAAGTGTAACTGCAGGTGTTTCTTATCGAAATTTCCTAGAACTCGCTCAAAACACCATCCTATGCTTTCTGATTATTAGAGAGGTTCCAATATTCTTGAAAAAGAAAACTGAAAACTGTGATGACTCCCTTTGAAAACAAGAGCTTTTGTGAGGAAAATTGTAAACTGGACAACTAATCTAGGCAGGGACACATTATAGTAATTTTTCCTATCCGAGGCATAAACAAAGACAATGATAATCAGGCTCTCTAAAGGACTCATATAAAGCATGTACTCAATTTTTTTCCTTGCTTTAGATTGTTTTGTTTCTCATCATACCGTTATTTCTTATCACACAGACAACTGTTTTCTCCTGTAATAATGCATGTATGCATAATATTATTAACCTTTTTCCATGGAATTTAGTAGGTACACATCTTTTAATAGCTTTTCTGAATTCTGTATGAGCTCTGTATTTTTTTTTTTTTTGATCGGTTAATGTAAATTTGTATGATCTCTGTATTACCCATACTTCTCATTGCTCATAAAACTCCATTGCTTAATCAACTGTGTTTTTCCCAAATGGCTTTGTGTGGTCACATGTAATCAACAATAAAGTAGCTTGTATCTCTATAGTTATGCTGACTAGTCCTGCAGGTGAAGCCGTGTATGTGGATGACATTTCATCACCTCCAAATTGTCTGCATGGAGCATTTATCTATAGCACCAAGCCTTTAGCACGAGTGAAGGGAATATCATTCAAGTCTAACTCGCTTCCAAAAATGGTCACTGCTGTCATCTCCTTCAAAGATATCCCAAAAGAAGGAGCAAATGTGGGAAGTAAGGCGGGATCTGTTTTTGAACCTTTATTTGCTGATGATCTCACTCGGTATGCTGGTGATCGCATTGGATTTGTGGTAATTCTTTGTTCCCCACTGCGATTCTGCTCGGATTAGGATGTTCCCAGCTAATGGATTTTCACGCCCATGAAATTGTTGTAAATATAATTTTCTCTAGCTTGCAGAGACACAGAAGTCTGCTGATGTGGCTGCAAAATTGGCACTGGTGGAATATGACACTGAGAATTTAGATCCACCCATTTTAACCGTTGAGGAGGCCTTGGAGAGATCAAGTTTTATTGAGGTTCCTTCTCACATGCATGCAGCAAAAGTAGGTGATTTTCCAAAAGGAATGGCTGAAGCTGATCACAGTATTCTCTCTGCAGAGGTACTTCTGATTAGCTTATACTATTTTATTTGTTTTCACAAGAAGGACGTGCTCTGAATAATAGTTAATAAAATAACTAATATTTTGTTTATTGATTGTGGTATCAAGATTGAACTTGGATCACAATACTACTTTTATATGGAGACGCAAACTGCACTTGCAATTCCAGACGAAGACAACTGCATGGTGGTTTATAGTTCCATTCAATGCCCTGAATATGCACATAGTGTAGTTGCAAGGTGTCTTGGCATTCCTGAGCATAATGTCCGTGTTATTACAAGAAGAGTCGGTGGAGGCTTTGGTGGAAAAGCAAGCAAAGCTAGCCCTGTGAGTATACATTAACATGAGATATAGTTTTCTTCATCATTTTTTTATCATTATTGTGACTCTATGCTTTTAAATGCAGTAATACTCGTGCTTGGTACTAATCTAGCTATCAATTAATTGATTGGATATCTACTACTTCATTTAAAATGTCCAATCCTTAAATATGGATAGCTAGACTGATGCTAAACACCAGTGGAGCTAAATAACATTTTTCTTTTAAACGAGGTTGTTCAATGTGGTAAAAAATTAAATTGATTGTGTTATCAATTGATTACTGTTATACACTCTTCCCCTATCTTTTTAAAATGTGTAATATTCAGGTTGCTACGGCTTGCGCACTTGCAGCACACTGCTTACGTCGTCCAGTAAGGATATATCTCGATCGTAAGACTGACATGATAATGGCCGGAGGAAGACACCCTATGAAGATAACTTACAGTGTCGGATTCAAATCTAATGGGAAGATCACTGCTTTGCATCTCGATATACTAATTAATGCAGGGCAAACTATAGATGCAAGCATCATAATGCCACGAAACATGGTAGGTGCGCTTAAAAAGTACGATTGGGGTGCTCTATCTTTTGATATAAAGTTATGCAAGACAAACCACTGTGGCAAAACTGCTATGAGAGCTCCAGGGGAGGTGCAGGCTTCTTTTATTGCTGAATCTATACTAGAAAATGTAGCTTCCGTGCTTTCATTGGATGTCGATTATGTGAGGAGCAAAAATCTTCACACATATGAAAGCCTTAAGTTGTTCTATGGGAGTGCTGCTGGGGATTCCGTAGAGTATACTTTGCCTACTATTTGGGATAAGGTAGCTAGATCATCGATCTTCGCTCAAAGGGTTGCCCTGATAGAACAGTTCAATTCGTGCAACAGATGGCGCAAAAGGGGTATTTCGCGAGCACCAATTATGTATGAAGTGACTGTAAAACCAACCCCTGGGAAAGTAAGCATTCTTTTGGATGGATCTATTGTTGTAGAAGTTGGAGGGATAGAGTTGGGCCAGGGGCTCTGGACAAAGGTAAAACAAGTGACAGCATATGCTATCAGTAAAATTCAATGCGATGGAACTGAAGACCTGGTGGAGAAAGTACGAGTTGTACAGTCGGACACCTTGAGCTTAGTACAAGGAGGGATTACTGCTGGGAGCACTACGTCCGAAGCAAGTTGTGAAGCTGCGATACTATGCTGCAACCTCTTGGTTGAAAGACTAACCCCTCTTAGGAAAAAATTGCAAGATCAAATGGGTTCCGTCACTTGGGATATCCTGATTCTCCAGGTTTCCCTTTTCATTGTCTGAATTTTTCATAGTTTCATAGCAAAAATCGATATTACAATAGAAATGTGTGAAGCTAAAAATAAAGGGACCCAAAATTTCCATGGTTAGGCTTATTTAAGCCTATGTCTATGAGCAACGACAATGATTCGACTGGAGAATTTAAGGATTCTTCACTTCAAAATCATCAATCCCCTCCATAACTGAACTCCGTCTCGAGAAATGGCTCTGGGTAACCTTAACTACAAACTTATATGCACTGGTTCAGGTTAACACACTGAAAAAAACGAGTCCACTATCTGCTCTTTTTTACTTCATGAACTAAATTCTAATTCAACTTCATGATTGTCCAAAATTGGCTTGTGTCATAGAAAGTCCGTATCTCTGTTCTCCCTTTTCTATTTGCATATTTATCATTCTTATCGTTGCCATCGATATCTTCAAGTAATAGAATTTAAACATGTTTGACCTTTCAGAACATTTTATATAGAGATTCTTGTGATAATTTAAAATGCTTTCTGAGTGCAGGCACATGATCATTCTGTAAATTTAGCAGCAAGTTCTTACTACGTGCCAGAGTCCGGTTCAAGGAGGTACTTGAATTATGGTGCTGCAGTAAGTGAGGTAAACTAAACTTCAAAACCCCTTTTTTTCTTTTTACCATTTACTGATATTCACTTGCGGTTTAGCAGATGCAGAAGTGCGCAAATTGTTCCTCGAGAATGTGAACATTATTGTATATATTTGATTTTTCATCGATTTAGGCCCCCACCCCATGGATTAGGCCTAATATAAGTTACATGGCTGTTGCAGGTCGAGGTAAATGTTCTGACCGGAGAAACGACAATACTGAGAGAAGATATCGTTTATGATTGTGGACAGAGCTTGAACCCTGCTGTGGATTTAGGACAGGTTTATGACTACAAAATTCTTTTGCTGTTTGTTACTTGTATGATCATTAAGTAATTCTGAAATCTAAATAGTCACAATGCTGGAGCTATTTAGGTTGTCGTAATGAATCACTACTCTGGACTAATTACTTCAATGTGCTCGATTTCTTTACATTTTTGATTGATAAAAAGTGACTACAAAACTCCCTTTTACAGATTGAGGGGGCCTTTATACAAGGAGCTGGCTTCTTTATGCTCGAAGAGTACCTTACTAATGCAGACGGATTGGTGGTTACCGACAACACATGGACATACAAGATTCCAACAATCGATACCATACCTAAACAGTTCAATGTCGAGGTGCTAAATAGTGGACATCACCAAAAACGCGTTCTTTCTTCCAAGGGTATGTTGTTCAACTTTCTAAACTCGTTTGACGGAGAATTTCACTCTTAAGTGTGAATTTGCCTTGTATATAGATGTTGGCTTAACTCTGTTGAGAGGGAAAAGATAGTTAAAAAAGTTAGAAGTAACTTCAACCAACTTATTATCTTTCGAGAAGATGCATATCAGTATGTATTTTGTTCTTAAAGATGAACTACTTTTTTGCAGCTTCTGGTGAGCCACCATTGCTATTGGCAGTTTCAGTGCATTGTGCTACAAGAGCAGCCGTTAAGGCAGCCAGAAAACAGCGTAAATCTTGGGGAGCGTTAGACGAGACTGATTCAACGTTCGAGTTGAAAGTCCCTGCTACAATGCCTGTTGTTAAGCAACTCTGTGGCCTTGATTCTGTGGAGTGGTATTTGCATAGCTTGCTCACTCGTTGATTAAGTAATTACGTGAATGAAGCATTGAATATGACTAGATGGTACGAGTGACAAAGAAGACATGGTAAAAAATAAAGTTAGTTTTTAGTTTATATAGTTTGAAATTTTGAATATCTTTGACGTAAAAATTCTATTTTGTTGTTTTAAATTAGTAAAAATCGTCATCAATCTGTATTTTGGATGGACAGCTCGATGGTGCGGCCTGGTGCTGAAGTAGGTTCTTAGGTTGGTAATGCAGCGGAGAAGCGTGAGAAATAAGAAACATAAATAGTGTATCTTAATTTACGTAGAACATCGAGATAAATTTAGAACTTTATCAATTTTATTAATTTATCAAAATCAGCAAAATAAAAGAGTATAAAAAAGTGTTTAAATGCTAATTCTAATAAAAGAAAACCGTAAACTTAATTAAGGACATAAATAAATAAAAATGAAATTAAAGAAAATATAAGATACGGATTGAGGACCCGGATTTATCAGTTGGAGAGTACTCAAAGTTCTGGGCCTCATTCACCGACAAATAGACTAGTGGACAAAATTCAGTAGGCTTTTGTGGTGGATCCAGATGCAATATGTTGGGCCCATGCAATTAACAAATAAGAGAGAAGCCAGAGGTACATAGAACCTCCACAGAGACCTCACAATAGGGTGGGTGGGATTTTTTGACCATTTTTTATTATCGTGGGTCCCATGCGGGATCCACTCATTGTGAGGATAGGTAAACTTTCTGTGAAAGTTTTATCTGTACATTGAGATTAATTCAACAAATAAATAGGGAAAGTGACATTTATTGGGGGAAAATTAAATAAAAATTAAAAGATTATTAGTGAGAAAAATACTTACGAGATAATGAAAAGTGATTCAATAGCATATCATATTTAGTAAGCCATGAGTATTATGAGGTTAGAAAGTCTCATCTCGACTCAAGAAGTAATACTTCATTCAATTCTATTAGTATCATTAGATAATTATGAATGTGATTATGAACCCATAAATTATTTCATAAGATGCATTATGGAGAGAGGATATAGTTGGATAACCCTACGCCACGCTATCCTACCTTGAATGATGTTGGGCTGCCAAGGAGCGTCAATACGGGGGGTGGGGGGAGTTTTTTTTGCCTTTTCAATTCATATGGGTCCCGCGTGGATCTCACCACAATGTGAGAGGGTGTCAACAAGTGTGTCAAATTTTTTCTGATAAAATGGTTTAATCCATCCTACCTTACCCTATCACACGCCACGCCCCGCTGCGCCACGCCAACCCACCCTACCCACACATGCAATTCGATAATTTGTTTGGGGGCTCTATCAAATCTAACAACTTTACCAATTCTCGATATCAATTCGATAATTTGTTTGTCTAGCATTAATGAAATGCACGCCGTGACGTGCAATTGATGAAAATATTGTTCAAAAGTTAATAAAATTATTTGTGGAATAAAAATGAATTTGGAGGACAAATGAACTATGCGACCGCATAATTCAAATTGGCTTGCGGTCGCATAGCCTTATACCGAGGCTAAAGGCCCCGTGACGGCTTTAACTATGCGGTCCATGCCAATCTAAGAATACTAGTATTGGCCATGTGAGCGAAACTCGCTCGGTGCAATGGACATATTTGACTACAGAGGCAAAGATCGGGTCTCGATCGATGAATTTGGTTGGACTCCCAACTTTTTGAAATCCAATCTAGTTCTCATATTTCTATACCAATGTCTTATTAATCTATCCATTGGAGCTATTAAAACCGACTATTACTCCCTTGATTTTGTTTGTAATTTAAGAGTCCGATTAACTTCTAGCTTCTTGTTTATAACTTATATATTCTTTTCGAGTTTTGCACTCTTTATCTTTGTTCTTGCTCGACTACTCATTTTTTTTATTTTTTTATTATTGGCGATTTTGAAATATCCATGCATCCAAGATTGATTTATATTTTTTAATCATGCGTGTCCATTTTTAATGTTCGACCACACTCTCAAGTACATCTTGTCAATTTGCTTATCACATTTGGGAAGTGTATTATTATCTTATAAGACGACGAAAATTTACAAATCAAGCTCAACTTAAATAAAATTTTATCATAAAGACTGCACATAAATAAAGAGTAATATTATTTGGTCGGAAATTAAGCACCAATTTACATGACACTAAAGTATACAGCATTCGACGAGTGCTAACATCATTGGAACTGAATAACATTATTCATAAATAAAATATTTTGATTGGATCACTCTTCATACATTCGAAACAAGCCTTACTTTTTTACTTGCTTCCATCTTTTAAACTAAGCAAAACGTCTTATAATCGACTAAGCTAAAATCTTACCTTATCTAGAAAGAAAAATCAAGAGTCAAAAACAAGCATTGAGAATTTTGTTTGGCAATGGTGGGCTAGATTAGGATAACCAATAACACCTCATTCTTGAAAATAATTAATGAGAAAATATATGTTAAATTACCTTCTAATTTTGGATTATTCTTGGGATTTTCACATTTTCCATGCCCACAATGAGAAGATCAAGTAAACACGTCAAGTTGATATGGAATAATAACTGGGATAAAGTTTACTTGTCAGAATTAACTAATTCTTCTATAATTTAATAAAAGAAAGTGAATTCATCATTGTCATCTCATTTAATAACATGATGATTGTCCATTTTACTTGCGCGCCAAACCTGTTCTACTCCAAGAAAAAGCCCTATTTAAATATCTCTCAAAATTTATATGAATCTACTCCTACTATCAAAATATTGAATCTTGATCAAGCTGTAAGTAAAGGGTTCATCTATGCTTACAGCTTTTTGTTTGTCTATTTACAATGCATGTAAATAAATTAATTTTGTTCTTGGGGGATTTTGAAATATGTTTATGCTTCTTGGACCTTTTTAATCTTAGATTTTGTTCATTTTTCATGTTACTCTGCATAAATGCATGTATATCTGGTAAGGATTACAACTATTATAATAGATTAATGGTGTCATTTTCAAGAAAATGGTAGTAAACCCTGGTCCCTGTCCAATGTCCAAATCACATTTGGGAAATTTTGTTCCAAATAGGTGGTTTTTTCTCAAGAAATTATTAATTAATATAATCATATCCCCTTGATGAAATATGTTTCCACTGCTTAGTGTAATTTAAGTTCATGTGAGGTTTCAGGCTCTAAATCAGGGATGAGGCGGTTTTCGATACACATGGTTGTGGGACTAGTACTCTTGTGTTTCTGGGCTGGTGCCATTGAAGCTGAATACAAGAAATACAAAGATCCAAAACAGCCATTGAATGTTAGAATCAATGACCTATTGAGTAGAATGACCCTTGAGGAGAAAATTGGCCAGATGACACAGATTGAACGCAAGGTTACGACTGGAGATGTCATGAAGAAATACTTTATTGGTGCGTATGCCATAAGATTTTGTGACGAATTTTGTCAATTTCGAATAGAAGTCTATTAGATTTTTTTGGGTAAAATGATTAGTACGAGTTTGTATGTGAGGATACCAGCCTACATCTTATGCTTGAAACAAGAAAGTATAATCTTGAAGACTAGACATTGTATGAATTGTTTCAGGCACTGTAATGATTTCATATGGCTTAATAATTTACTAGAAATGTTAAAAATTGGAGTAGATTATGGCATGATATGGTTTTGTTATAAGATATTAAATGGGAAATTGCATTGATATTAACAAATTGACAGGAAGTGTTGTGAGTGGTGGAGGAAGTTGGCCAGCTCCAAGGGCTTCTGCTGAGACTTGGATCAATATGGTGAATGAATTTCAAGAGGCCGCTCTTTCAACCCGTCTAGGAATTCCTATGATTTATGGGATTGATGCCGTTCACGGCCAGAACAATGTCTATAATGCCACAATTTTCCCTCACAATGTTGGTCTTGGAGTTACTAGGCATCATCTCTCCCTCTTTCTCGTCTACTTTGTTGGAACTTGTTTGTGTGCCTATATTTCTAAACGTGTAGTGAAGCTTATTATTGCTCCTTTTCTGCAAATAACTGTAAGACTGTAAAAATTTCATTAGGGATCCAGAACTTGTTAAGAAGCTAGGAGCAGCTACTGCTCTTGAAGTCAGAGCAACAGGCATTCCTTATACTTTTGCTCCTTGTGTTGCGGTAAAATAAAATTAATACTGAAATTTATCTATGTATCGATAGCATTGCCTTCACTTAATTACTTGTTCTATCTTTATAGGTCTGTAGGGACCCGAGATGGGGTCGCTGCTATGAGAGTTATAGTGAAGATCATAAGATAGTTCAATCAATGACTGAGATAATACCTGGTTTGCAAGGAGATGTCCCAGCTGATTATCCAAGAAATTTTCCATTTGTGAATGGGAGGTATGACCAACATCTCTGTTGTATGGCTTAAGCCTATTTTTTGGGACGTGAATCATCTATCGGCCAAAACTTTAACGCACAAATTTTCGGGAGGAGATTACATATAACTCATGAACATTTGTATATTTTGAGATTGTAATAAATGATCATACTCCACGGATTGCTCACTATTAGTTGTTTTCATGATCCCAATTGATGCCCACCAAAATATTTTTCTTTATTATTTCCACCATGAAAGAACCTTTCAAGATACTGATTCACTGTTTCAATCAAAAGGACAAAAGTTGCAGGTTGTGCTAAGCATTTTGTGGGAGATGGTGGCACGATTAATGGTATCAACGAGAATAACACAATTATTGACTGGAACGGATTACTCAGCATCCATATGCCTGCATATCTCGACTCCATTAGGAAAGGTGTGGCAACGGTGATGGTTTCATACTCCAGCTGGAATGGAAAAAAGATGCATGCCAGTCATGAGCTTCTCACTGGATACCTTAAGAATAAGCTCAAATTCAAAGTAAATATGCTTACTAGGTTTCTCAATTTTTCATTCCAAAATTATCTCAGAAAGTACAATATAACAGTTTCGTCGCATTATTTCAGGGTTTCATCATATCAGATATGTGGGGCATTGATCGTATAACCACACCATCCCGTGCTAACTATACTTACTCTGTTCAAGCCGGGATCCTTGCTGGAATTGATATGGTCAGTAAAAGATTACATATGTGATTACTATCTTATAATGGGATTAGTTGAACCAGATTAATCCTTGATTGACAAAACGGCCTCACTTCACAAAATGAGAAAAAGGGGGATTATATTCAGCTTCATTTTTCCTGGTTCATTACAGGTTATGGTTCCAGAGACGTATATCGAGTTCATTGATGACTTGACTTTACTGGTGAAGAAGAATGTGATTCCTATGAGCAGAATTGATGATGCTGTGAGGAGGATTTTGAGGGTCAAATTTATTATGGGACTTTTCGAGAATCCAATGGCTGATCTCAGCTTTGTTGATCAATTAGGAAGCCAGGTCCATTGACATAGCCCCCCTCGAGATGATTTGGCTTTGTTCCCATCTATTTCATCAATTTAAGTATAGTATTTTTTGGATCAATTATTCTATGAACAGGAGCATAGAGAATTAGCGAGGGAAGCTGTAAGGAAATCGCAAGTACTTCTCAAGAACGGTAAAAATAGTGATGAGCCTTTGGTTCCCCTTCCAAAAAGAACTCGAAAGATACTTGTGGCAGGAAGTCATGCCAATGACATTGGTAACCAATGTGGAGGATGGACGATAGAATGGAATGGTCTTTCCGGCAACATTACAGTTGGTATGTTCCGAACTCCAAAATTCTAGCACATGATATGTTGATTTTGATCAAAGTTAAACTGTATATCTCAAGGATTTTACTAGACGGTTCTACCACGTGTACATGTAAGACCGTCTCTCACTGAAGTGTTTTCTCCTCCATAAGGATGCAAATTGAATTTGTACATTCAATTCTTACCTGGATTTAGACATCAAGTGATTTTAAGCAATCAAAATCCTACTTTATGATTCATTTGCTTGTGGTTATTTCACATTATGATTCATTTGATTCTTGTTTTTGACAGGTACCACAATCTTGGATGCTGTGAAAAACACGGTCGATCCTTTTACCGAAGTAGTATACAACGACAATCCCAATGCAGAATTTGTGAAATCCGAAAACTTTGACTTTGCCGTTGTAGCCATAGGTGAACTTCCCTACGTAGAAACACGTGGTGATACAAAGACACTGACAGTAGCTGAACCTGGCTATAGCACACTAACTAATGTCTGTGAATCTGTAAAATGTGTCGTGATCATCGTGTCCGGTCGCCCGGTGGTAATCGAACCGTACCTCGAGAAAATAGATGCATTAGTTGCTTCTTGGCTCCCGGGGACAGAAGGCCAAGGCATTGCTGATGTTCTGTTTGGCGACTATGGTTTTACTGGCAAGCTAGCGCGGACTTGGTTCAGAAGAGTTGATCAGCTTCCAATGAATGTTGGTGATCCTCATTACGATCCTCTCTTTCCATTTGGATTCGGACTCGAAACGACACCAAGGGAACTGAAAGCAGCCCAGTGATTCAATTGATCGCATTCATAGTTTGATGGTATACACCATCCTATTCAATTTGGTCTCCTATTTAAAGAACTTGCACTGCAATTGCAGAGGAAATCATGTGGGAAAAAGAATTCTACCATGTTACAATCACTAATACAAATTACAATTACATTTTATGTTGTATAAAGATTGTTTTATTTAGGCCCCGTTCGATCGTGCTTAAAATTCAATTAAAATTGAAAATATAGTCGTTATTGGGTTTCACTCGTCTAATACAAGTCAATAATAACGGTTACTTTTTCAATTTTAATCTGATTTTAATATCTACTGAACACGCCCTTAAATTAAATCTCTATTGAACACGCCCTTAGTAATGAAGTAACACCATAATGTCCTATGGGATAAAACGAGGAATACAATCAACAAGTTCTAAATGATCCATGTAACAAGTTTTTGGCCGATGACCCTCAAGTCAAATGATCATAGGACACCAGATTTTAAAAACCTTTGCAGATTTAATTGCTAGAGTCATAAAGGCTACGAAGAGAAATTTTCAAATAACATAATTTTTTATGCCTTGATTAATGCAATATTTTTTATATCGCAAGTGTACAATATCATAACAAGTAATAATGTTTACCTTTGAGTCCGTATTATCGTTCCCACGAGTACTATACTTTAGACCTTAATTAAATTTTTCTAACTCTTATTTGATGAAAGTAAATAAAGATTTATGCGCTGATTTGAATTATTGATTTAACAGTTTAACTTAATTAAAATACACAGATTTCAAATAATGGGTGGAAATTAGGGGCGAACAATTCACCTATTAATCAGCTTTAAGTCATAATTCAAGATTCAAGAGCATAATATAGTGTTCGATTGAATTCTTCTATGATATTCAATTTAACCATTTCGAGTTCTAATTGAGTCTATTTAACTATTTCAATCACATATCTATATGCAAATCTACCTTAGTTATACGAAATATTAGTTCTAAGGATTCATGTATGATCGTAATATTTAGTATAGGTATCTCTACACGTTATACTAAATTATCGAATTTTACTATATAGTCTAAATCTCAAACTCACCTCTCGATTCGTAAAAGATCCACAAAGTCATCAAATTAGTGATAACGTGATTTAATGCATTAAACTCATAGTAAAATCAACACATGAACGATAAAATACCAAGAATCTTGAATAAAAGACATAAATGATTTTCAAGTGGATTACATTGTTCACTCTAATTTAAAGTTTAACCACTCATAATAAATAAAGAAGAAAAACAAAGAGTTGATATTGAGTACATCACTGGATTCAAAATATAGATGTAGAAAAAGAAATCAAGCTTGCACCAAGATGATCTTCTTCTTCCAATCAATGTTTCAAGGCTTGAATTCCTTAATGTTTTCCGCCTTTGAATTGTGCTCTTAATCTTTAATTGTATATTTGTTGTCTCAATGTGTGAAACTCCATAAAAGTGCCTCATTTATTCTATTTATACTCTCCTACACGATTTTCCAAAAATTGGAGTCTTTCTAGACTTTTCGCGGGCCTAAACATCATAACCCTAAAACAGGTGGCACAATGCCTAAGCGCTAGGATGACCTTTGAAGTAGCACCAAAGCGCTATAGTTGTAGCACCTGGGCGCTGTGTTGCTGAAAATAAGTAGCCCTGTAGCCCCTGGGCACTAGGATTCTAGCGCCTATGCGCTAGTCGCTGTTCCAAACACTGCGTCTACTTTAGTATTTTTTTTCTTAACGTTTATTCGATTAAGGCGATTCAAAATGCGTTGAAAAGATAATTCAAAGGGCTACAACTTTGTTAGAAGTTGCTCTTTTTCTATTCGAATGTTTATTGGGCTAAAAATGGGTCTCAATCTTCAATTAAAAATCTAGACATCCTTGTGCGATTGAAAATTGATTTGTGAAAATATTTTGGTCATATTTTCACTCCTTTTGACCTTTAGTTGTATCCATTTGACCCCTAAAATTCTTAAATCTTCATCGTGAGCTTCAACGCAACTTTTGAGTATTTACACTTTAGTCCCCAAAATTTTGATCTTGTCATTTTTCGCTTTGTTCTTTCAATTTCACTTCCTTTCATTGAGTTTCACCTAATAACACATTATATAATAAATTAGGCAATAATTTCATTAAAAGAATTACGAAATATCAATATTTTAGAGCCCGAATATGTGTATAAAATACACTTATCGACAATCAACAAGTTCGAGAAATTTTAAGTTCCCTTCTTTTAAATTTATATATATGATAAAGGGAAAAATTCATAAGTGAGAGTTTAACTATCACTCATTTATACATTAAGTTAAATTATTTAAAGTTTAAAAAATCTAATATTTATTAAATTTTATTTATGAAATAATTAATTAAAATATATAGTGTGTGCTGTCGCAAGCATCCAAAGGTAATACCTTAACCTCTAAAATTAATGTAGTAGTAGAAGTAAGGGTCACTCACACGAAGAGTAAGTAATCAATATTTTATGCTTTGTACAATGATTGTGGAGTTTTTGTATGCAAACAATTGTAAATAACGCAATTAAAAACAAAGAATTAACAAAAACAATCAAAAGACTAACCATGGTTTAAGTCCACATCCATCGTCGAAAATCCACAATTGATCATAGATGTAAAGATAATTCAATTCATATTTTGAATATTCACTGCTGGAATTATTTTCATATCTCTCCTTACTTATAATTGATTAGAATACAAGCGACCTAATTAACCCTAATTACCAAACAACCTAAGACGAGCGCTCTACATTTAGTTTGATAATCGCATTACAAATTAGAAAGATCGATGAAGTTAAACAACACAAGCACAAGCAGTTGCATTTAATTTAGTTGAACATTCTTTCTAAGATTTAATAATTTCTGACGCAGCAAATAATTAAATCATAGTTGCTTCACAAGTTAAAGGGATAAAAAAATTACGGATTTGATATTTAAAGTAGATTGTAACGAATAACAAATTAATAGGCCTACTAGCAATTAAACGCACCAATTCATGAAATAAATGTAGAAAGACATTCAATACGCAAAATAAGAATTAAACAATAAGAAAAACTATTTAGATCATGTGGTTCCGAGCCTTCAACTTCCTTCGACCAAGTGTAAAAATTTAGTTACAATTCATGATTCTAAGAGTAAAATAATGAAGAATGAAGATGGGAGGCATTCTGTACGTTCGTCTCCCGTTCTAGGGTTTTAAAATATGTATTTATAGTTGTTTCCATAGGTAGTTGAATTAAATTCGAAAATCAAAATTTTCATGTCGGGGAATGAACTATGCGGTCGCATGGTAGTAAGTCATGCGGTCGCATAGAACATTGAAAATAGACTCTGAAATTCACCGAAACACCATTTGCAACTTCATGAAATATAAGCTATGCGACCGCGTGGCTTTAGGTTTCTTCCGTCTGATAGCATTCAGTATTTTGGTCATATCTTCCACTCCTAATGTTCAATTAAAGTGATTCAAGAAGCATTGGAAGTTAACTCAAAGGGATACAACTTTGTTTCAGATATCATTTTCCATTGGATCGTTTTCCATGTAAAAAATGGGACTTAATATGAGGCTAAAAACCGTTATATAACTTTTTCGATTGGAAATTGATGTGTGATCATAATTTGATTGTATTTCATCCCTTGGACTTCTTTCTTCATCCGATTGACCTTTAATGCTCTCAAATCGTTACACATAACTTTTGAGTATTTGCATTTCAGTCCCCAAACTTCGTTTTCTTTCATTTTGGTCATTGTTAGCTTATTTCTTCTAAATTATGTAATATCCATAGAATTGCCACCTAAATCGAAAAATTTACGTAATGAGTACATTTCGACATTGATTAATCATACAAGCACATAAAATAAGGATGAAAAATATGCATTTTAATTTCCTATCAATATATTTTTATTAATTAAATGTATTAAAGGTCACAATTTCATATAATTTGGTCACAAATTCTCGAATTAATTGATTATATTTTTTCCTCGATCACAATTCAAAAATTTTATAAATCACAAATTATTTCTCGGTCACAAATAAAAAAAAATTACAAGTCACAATTTATTTCTTAATCACAAATAAAAAAAAAAGTATAGGTCACAATTTATTCATCAGTCACAAAATCAAAATGTTCATAGGTTACAATTCATTTATCGGTCTCAAATTGTAAATTTTATAAGTCACAAATTATTTCTCAGTCAGAACTTAGTAAATTGTGAATCACGATCACATTTTGTCACATACAAATTACCCAATTCATTAGTTACAATCAACTAATTTATTGGTCACAAACACTCTTGGCCTCACTCGACCATTGCTGCCACCAACATTGCGCGCCACTGCCTGCACCACAACCACTTGTGACCACTACTTTACCACTGTCAACAGCGCCAGATCCACCACCACACTAGCGCCAAAGTCCACCGTACTACTGCAAAATCCTCTGCACCACCACCAACAAAAAATACCCCAAAACCAACAAAATCTAATTGCCTTCACCAACGTCGCCACCACATGAACCGTCACCTCCAATGCTACCATCATCGTCAATACTTTCCTATAGCCGCTAATAGTACCACCACCTCACCCCACCACCACTATCACAATCACCCTAAAACCACCAAAGTATGAAAACAACTACCACCCATCCAACAATTAAAAAAAATACATAAATACAATATGGGCTGCTATAACAACGACCTATGTCATCACCATTGCAATCTACGCCGCTTCAACCATTTTCTGCAAAGCCTTCAGTGGCGCTCACAATGAAAGAATGACTTTACCCGAGATCTGTAGAGTTTCAACGATCTGGGTCGCTGCTGGCGCGATTTGCAGTCAAGAAATAGCTTCATCGGTGGTGCTTGCAGCGAAGATGATAGAGAGACAGTCTCCGATGGTGAATCTCTTCGGCGACAGAGGTTGACAAAGAGTGTATAAAGTCGAGAGAGGAAGATGAGAGAGAAATGGTGATATATAGAGAGAGAATGGTGATGGATGAACAAAGATAAATTTAGGGTTTGTAAGTGAGGTGACTGAATGGGGTATGTTAATTAATTTAATTTTATAATATTATTATTAATATTTAAATTTTTTAATATATCTGATTTTTGAAAATAAAAACGTATATCTCTTAATTATGAATTGAGATCTTGAAAATACATAATCATTGTAATTTCCACTATTATAAATTCAAAATGGGTGAGTTGCACTGGAATGGCCCAGCTTACAACTAGAGTAGATTAAGTCCCCATTTGGTACATATTAAAATTTTCATTCTCATTCTTCTACTCATTTGCAACCACACATTTTTCAATAAAATAATATTTCACATCACATGAATAACTTTTCCTTCTTTTTTAATCAAACATTCTCCATCAATCTACTGTTTCAGAATACATTCTTTCAAAATAATTTTTCTCAAACACACCCTAAATCTCCTCTTAAATTGAACTGATCCATCTAAATGACTCGAGCTAAGCTCAGACGGTCTTTCAAACCTAAGGATCGAATTGGCTCATGGACACATCAATATTGCATGTCTTGCTAACTGTGTCGGTCGTCGTGGGCCTATCGGGCTAGACAATCAAACCCAATGTATTTAGAGAAAATTATCTAAAACCCTTTTTTTAAATATTACAATTCAAAAATAAGGGGATAAAGTTTATAATTCAAAAATCAGGTGGTAAATAGAATTATTAATTAATATTATAAAATTAAAAATTAATTTATATACACCACAAGCCACCCCACCCCACCCCACTCCACCCAACCCCTAAATCACCCGATTCTCTCCCCTTCTCCACCAA
>CAIGRQ010086568.1:0-10839 GCA_903798375.1 Fraxinus sp. D2006-0159
CATTTATACAAGTAGCATAATTGATGAATAAATACATAATAAGATAAACGATCATTGAATAACTCATTAAAAATGAGTAAATAATAACAACGTTAAAGTTGAACGAGTGTTGATTAAATTTACTGTATCATTTTTAACCAGTTTAATCATACATCAAAAGGCCAACCCACCAGTTGAAAAGGCTATTTGCATAAAATTAATGGATAAATGTAGTAGCAGTACCAAGTATTTTATTTAGTAGCAGACTTTGTCCAAACCTTTCATTTGCGCAATTCACAGTACCAAACATTTCAAAATGTCGTAATTAAAGTTCAAATGAGTGGTTTCGTTAATTTGACTGTTAGTTGGTTTAGACGCATCATTCTTGAGTCAAAATAAAACATGCACAGACAAAACACAGATTACTACCAAATTTGGTTGAATATTTTAGTTGGGTTGTGCTACAGGTACAAAATGGATTACAAAAGGTTGTCCAAAATTGCCAAATGGTGGCCCCCGATTGGGGAGGCGCCTCCCCAATAGGGGGCCGCCATTTGGCAATTTTGGACACCATTTTGTACTCTATTTTGAACACCAAAAATTATCCATTTTGGCTTAGGACAAAAGGTACACACGCACATGCACGCCAAAATGAACGAGCTAAATTTTTGGAACAGAACAATGTGGGGCCCTCTTCATCGTAATAGATCAAACGGCTGAAACCAATTGATCAAGCGACAAGGTATTTCTTGCCTTATATTTAGCACCAATTATTAGCTTTAATCAATTTTGATCTCCTATTATCATGAACAGAATAAAATTTTTCACCATTAATGTAGCATAAAAAATTTAATTATGGCTCTCTAGATTTTATTTTCATTCACCAATGAATTAATATGACAAATCATCGATACTTAGGATAAGATGAGCACCGGTGCTCATTAGATCATATATATATATATTATTTTATTTTTTTGACGTAGGAACTCGTAGCTGCTACCCGTGAATGCGCACTAGATAAACCACACTGGAGAGATAAACCGCACTAGGCAAATCCGGTGTGACGGGTTCAACTGGGGAAGTGTTGGCATGTGATTCAAACTCGTGACATTCGATCTCCGCGTTCACCTGTTTCACAAACTCGACCACTCCCAAAGGGGTAGTAGTGGTATATTTTATTCTACAGACAGTGATCAATTATATGTAGAATTATTGGCTAAGAAGTTCTAAATATTTTAAACTTTTCATTCATTAATGGCATACCTCTGGCGTGACGTATTATTGAAGTACTAACATTTTTGAGTCAGGCACAATTCATGGCACTCCCTCTTTTTCTTTCATCATTGCATTTTATTGAATAAAATAAAATTTGAAATTTCTCTTAATTTGAAATTGACGTTTGAATTAATCCTTATAAAAAAATTCCCAAAAGTGTAGCCATTCATGGTGCAAAGTCATTTGGTAAATTGAGTGTTGGGTAGTGTTGAGGGACCAAACATGTTTTTATCGAGTCCTAATTAAAGGAATGTTCCCCTATTATTTATTTCAATAGGTCGGCATTGAGGATATTTCAAAAGGAGTCGAGGTTTTACTTTTTAGTTTACCAGCATGGAATTGCATACTGGGAATTAAATATTCTTGTGCAATGTAACGTTATTCATAGAAAAAATTATCGATAGTCGTCATACATTGCATACATATATCGCATTGTTATTTCTTGTATAATGTGGTAATTTTTTATTACATTATACATCAAATAACAAAGCGACGATGTATGCCACGTAGAATGACTATCGATAGTCTTCATTATGAATATCATTATTCATCTTTTAGCTTTAAGGCTACGTACAATAATTAGCATTGAAATGATGTGATTTTTTTTATTATTATATTTAGTGACGTCCAGTCAAGATACAGATGCATCAAGATAACAAGAAGAATGTGAATTCAATAAAGTTAATATCACATGACATTTAAAACTTTTTTTTATTGAAAATTGTTAAAATTAATTGGTGTTGAATATATTTGCCTAACTTTTTTTATTTTTTTTTGTTCTTGAAATCATATTTCCCTAATTTAAACATGGATGTATATCCAAAAATGGAATCAAATTATTGTTAAGAGGTACCCACAGAATAGCACTTTATCGAAAACATTAAATCAAAGAATATGAAAATAACCAAGGATAAGATTGCTACCAGCCCAGTTCTTGTAATAATAATAAATGAAAAAACACGTGACTTAATTATAGAGATCATCTTACATTTATGAAACTTTTGGATACGTTCTTACTATAGAGAATGCATATGATTAGAGGAGGTTGGATTTAATAGAATAATGATATAAAAGTTCTAAATCATAAGAAAATCCTTAAAAATACTAAACGGATTAAACTAATTTATTTAAGACACGATGCTTTTTTATTTTAAACAAAACCTAGTCGATGGATGCTGAATCTTTGAAATTCCACAAGTGCACAAGATTTTGATCAAATAATATAATGGTGAATTAAGTGTCGAACCCATGAGGACTATGTGTTTGATCGAGTTAAAATTAATAATGCCCTTAATCGAATAGCAATAATGAGATAATTAGTCTGTGTCTAATTTATCCCGTAATTAGAAATTAAAGTAATAGTTTATCAAATTTGTGAGATGTATTGCTAAGATATAGAATCTCTCTTATCATTCCATATTTAGTCCAGCAATTAAAATGACACATTAAAAAAAATACGAGTTGGTCAATGTTGCCAATTTATTTAAAACATTCTCTCGATAGCAATTAAATATAATCCTACATATAATCTTTCTATATCTCTATCAAAAATATCAACACACAAGAAAGTATTTAAAACATATATAGGAACCACGTGAAGTATAGATATATATTTATATCATTTATTGAACCTCGCAATACTTATTACTACATGTTAACGATCCTATTGTCTCTCTCGGTGACAATAAAATCACAATAATTCAACTAATAGTCAATTAATTGAAAAACAAGTTAAATCATAATAAACATTCAAACATTCCAACAAATTAACGTCAAGCTAATTATTCAAACCAAAAATCTCATAACAAGGATTCATCTCATCCTAACAATGTAAAAATTTAGCCCCATATTGAAATTACGAGAAATCATTCTAAGTTCAATAAACATTACCCGAAAATTGAATACATAAGGAGAAATCTTGAATTCTTGAATGACTTTGATGGATTCTTCATATCTCTTGAATTATCCTCCCAATCCTAGTGCCAATTTTCTGGTATGAATTCTCCTTGATAAACTTCTTGCAATTCCACAATTGACACCTCTCACAAATATAAATTTGCCTCTTCTTCTAATGGATTTCTCTAAAAATCTTGATGTTCTTTAGTTGTTTTTTGCGTGAAAAGAGCTCTCCCTAGTTTGTAGAAGAAATCTTGGTATCCATATGGCTTGAGTCTAGGGCAAAGATATTCCCCAAAATCTTGCCAAGTTGAGTTTTAGTCCATGTTTGGTACACATTCAAATTTTCATTTTCATTATTCTACTCATTTTCAACCACACATTTTTCAATAAAATAATATTTTTTATCATATCAATAACTTTTCTTTCTTTTTAAACCACACATTTTTCATCAATCTACTATTTCAGAATACATTCTTCCAAAATAATGTGGCTCAAACACACCTTTAATCGTATAAGGAAAGCTGAGATTCATCTGGATTTTATAACTACGCGACTGCATAGTTAAACTGGTTATATCACAGAGTTCAAGAATTCAACACTTGATTTTCCTGCATGGTGGCATGCAACCGAATGCCCAAATGCACTATGCGGTCGCATAGTATAATTTTTGGTTGTCTTCTTCCATTCTTTCACATTTTAGTCCCCGAACTTCAACACATCGTCTTTTTACTCCTTTAAGCCTATATCTTCGCCCTCTTAGCTTTCAAGTTTATTCAATTGAACCCCTAGCATCTTCAATCTTCGATTCATGGTATAATTTAACTATTTGATTGTTGCAACTTGGTCCCCATCTTCTAGATTTCACTCTTTTTCAGGATTTTCCCCCCTTTTTTTTTCCAATTTCTCGTTCAAAAATTGAGTTTTACTTATTTAACATAAAATACAACAATTTAAGATTATTTAATAAAACATACAAACTAAATATCGTTATGTTAGGCCCTGAATAAGTGTATAAGATACACTTATCAAATACTACTTTATAATCTTCTTGCAATTCCACAATTGACACCTCTCGCAAATATAAATTTGCCCTCTTCTTACAATGGATTTCTCTAAAAATCTTGACGTTCTTGAGTTGTTTTGTGCATGAAAAGAGCTCTCCCTAGTTGTAGAAGACATTCGGGTATTTTTATGGCTCGAGTGTAGGTCAAAGATATCCCCCAAAATCTTGCCAAGTTGAGTTTTAATCGTATAAGGAAACGTAAGATTCGGTCGAATTTTATAACTATGCGACTGCATAGTTAAACTGGCTGTGCCGCATAGTTTAAGAATTCAACACTTGATTTTCCTGCATGATGACGTGCGATCGAATGCCCAAATGCACTATGCGACTGCGTAGTATAATATTTGGATGTCTTCTTCCATTCTTTCATATTTTAGTCCCTGAACTTCTGCACATTGTCTTTTTTCTCCTTTGAGCCTACATCTCTGCCCTCTTAGCTTTCAAATGCATTCAATTGAACCCCTAGCATCTTCAATCTTCGATTAATGGGATACTTCAATTATGTGATTGTTGCAACTTGGTCCCCATCTTCTGGATTTCACTCTTTTTCAGAATTTTCCCTTTGTTTTTTTCCAATTTCTCGTTCAAAAATTGAATTTTACCTATTTAACATAAAATGCAACAACCTGTGATATATTTCATCAAAAGAACAACTAAATCCTAAATAAGATGTTATGCCTTAATTAATAATCAGTATTGCGGGTAAGAGCCTTGATCTTGCCTTCAGTTCAACCCTTCATGCAAAAAAGACATTCTTATGTTTATGTATTGATAATAGTACCCAACACTACGAAAATAGCGTAGAAATATAATTTTCATTATTTTTACATATTGTTCCACTTATTTTAAATTAACATTTAAAGAAAATGACTAATTGTTGGTTAAAATAAAGCTTAATATATTGATTGAACTTAAAATATGTAATAATATAACAAATTCAATAATTAAATATTAAAAACAAGTTATTATTATATGAATTCATAGGGGTTAATTCATAGTATAGATTTTGAAATCTAGTAATCCTCTTTTATGTTAATATAATATTACTTGTAATGCCATTTATTTAGAGTAATGTTATTTACAGTTGCTCACTACCATAATGTATCAAATCACTAACCGTCACATTTATGTTACGTAGGATGACTACGATAGTGAACGGCTGCAAATAATATCATTCTTTATTACTAATGATTAAAAGTTAATTAAGATTACAACATAGTAGTTTTGGAAAAAAAAGGGTATAGCGATTTCTTCTTGTATTGAAATACCAAACTACAGATTTCTTGAACAATAAATATTTTACCCCAGAAAATTTTAAGGATTTCTATCTTTTGCGTTAGATCAAGAATTTTGATGGATTCCCTTTTTACCTTAGATGAATTATTTTAAACTTGTCGACACCTCTTAAATTATGGAAAATATTGACTATAGATAGTTTATCAATCTTCTCTACTTGTCATTACTTAATATTTTTTCAATTAAAAGAAATACTAAAATGTTTATCAGCCTATAAAGTTTACAGTCTAACCTAGCAGGTTTTGAAATTGGAAATTCAGCCCCCGTTTGGCCCCCATTTAAACTTATAATCTATTTTTCTCTCTTCTTATCAATCACACATTTTTTAATAAAATAATATTACACATTTGGTTGAAGTGAGAAGACCTTTGAATACTCGTTTCTGCCTAAATTCCTAATATAAGTAAAAATAATAATTTTTTACAACAATGAACCCCACAAGAAAAATGGGAAAAACGAAACAAAAATTTGGAAGAAAAAATATTTATTTACAAGGAAAAGATAAAAGATTACACATTAATACATCTTCACTTTATCCACAACTCAAATACAGTGAAACTCAATACCAATACTGTCCAGATTCTGTAAAGAGACTACACTAAAGGTTCGTTTGGTACAGATTTTTCTCCAAAATCATATTCAACCAAACATTTTATAAAACTCACAACTTTTCCTCACTTTACAACCTCACATTCTCCAAAACAAATTTATTTTTCACTTGAAAACTTTTTTACCAAACAAGCTATAGATCTAATCTTATTCATGTGTGTAAAAGGTATCTGAACCTGAACTCATAGGGCAGTATCTGGAGAGACGTGGACAGAGGTCTATCTTTCCCTTTCTCTAGGCATTTTATTGCTTCTTTTCCAAGTTCACTTGGTAGTTGAACGCATATCCAGTCGAGCAATGACTCGATATCTTTTGCAAAGTCTAGCAGATACCAATCCAATAGTTTTGGTATTCCTATCACTTCCGTAATTGATGAAATCCCAACTGCTGCCAGTAAGTACTCTCTTTTAGCCATTTCAAGCTCCTGTTCGACATGAGATGCTGTGTACACGCGCACCTTCAATCATAAAATACTTCGATCGGCAAAATTTCATTTGAGTCGGACTATCAAAACTTTAAGATAAGTAATAATCATGTCAAATTTTGCACATTTATCTCAAAAAAGAGTGTCATTAATATGCTGATTCAATGCATCTATCTACTCTTTATAATGACTTACAGCAGGGGAGGACCAGCTTCCACAAGACAGTGCAAATGTTACCAATGGTTCAGACAATTCCAATTCAAAGATGCATTGCGCCATCGTCTCATCTTTTTTTGCACCCTTTGCCAAGGTCTGATAACAGGAGATTGATAATAGGATTAGCTGTAAGCAACCTCATACCTGGTCGACAAACCAAAATGAACCATAATTTTGCAAGAAAAAGAGCTGTAAGTTGAGTCTTCTCACATGTTTTGACTGATAAGGCAGTCTCAGTATAAAATGTTCAATGGTTAAGGCATTTAGAATGTGTCCACCAACATTGACTGTGGCCTGAGAAACAAGAGGTTAAATTATCAGCATGAATCACAAGTTAACTTAATGAAATCTACCCTAATAAGGTCACTGCCTAGTTCCTCTTTAGTGACACTGGTGCTACCATAGATACACATTTCGTTTGGTATCAGAAAAATCTGGTTATGTGATTCCAATATCGAAAAAACTATTATTAGGGGTAAAAACACTTGATTGTTTAATGAACAAAAGAAAAGCAACATTACCTTTCGCATTAGTGCAACCACCATCTCAGGACTGTCTGGTATTCCATATTCAAGAAATGCCTGAAGCAAATGGATAGTTAATCACTCTTAATCTGAAGCTCGACTTTCTAAAAACAAGTGTATGGTAAGCACATGAAACAGATGACTACGAAAGGTACGTGGGAAAGCTATATATTATGCATCATATATGCACTGGTGAGATAGGTGATGGAATGCATATTGATAATGGAAAAAGAAGACAAAGATCTCACTCATACATTCATCATGCAAGAATTGTAGATGTTTATCCAGAAAGCAAGCTTCTCATGATGGGTGAGGCCATTCAAGTCAGCTGATGCAAGTTTCTGAAGTAGAAGCCTAAGAAATTAAGAGACATGTCTTGAATAAGTGCAAGCATTATTCCGAGGCAGAAGCGATACTAAAGATAATCTTAAAAGTAACTTACTTTAGTCTTTGAACTAAGAATACAGATATTGTTGTTTGGTTTGGATTGATAGATGTGGCTTCAATAGTAAATAAATTCTTATATGAACCAATATCTCTCTTCCCAAACTTTGAACATATGTTATAAGGATCCTTGAACTCTGCATTTGCGAAGGTGTCGCAAGAACTCAAAGCTGACCGTGAAGATATTGTTTCTGCTAGACTCTTACTTTTCTTTGAGCTCATTCTCAAGAAAATGTTCATCAGGCATTTCAGAATGCTTTCAGAAATTTTGTTTGGAGTGTCATCTGCTGGTGATTTTTCCTCTCGACTGACAACAGGATTCCTCTCTTCAGCACTCTCATGGTTCATAATCCTGCATTCTAACTGAAAATCCGGAATAAAAAAATCAAGATTAATTTTTGTATACAAGTATTTCATGATGCTTTGACAGAAATAAGTAAAATGTCTACCTGTGATCTCTTAGAATCTAAATGTTTCTCTGCTGATCTGTACTCAACAGGAGGTCTTTTTACAGCAGTTCTAACAGTCTGCAATTTCAAATTTGGAGATCCCCGCTTGTTCTTCGAGGAATTGGAGCTCGAGATGTTTTCTTTTCCTTGCTTATCATCTAAAAGTATACAAAAGTGGGATATCCCTGTTGTAAATTGATTTCTTGTTGAGAAAATGCAGATTTTTCGAAGACAGTTTAGAAGCATTTACCATGCGAAACTGGTAAACGTCTCCCAACTGGCACAGAATTTGCCTCGTTTGGGAGAGGCAACCTGGATTGCTTCGGTGTTGGATCTTTAACCGGACACAAGTCATATAAATTAGCCGAATTATCCACGTTCCTCTGGGAGGATGAAATGCAGACAGCTTCTTGATATAGTCCTTGCCTGAAATTCACAACTTGCTCTTCAAGCCAAACAACTTCTTCTTCCAAAACAGCTACTTCGGCCAGAAGCTCGACTGTCTGTAAATTCCATTCAAATTACGATTCCACTCATAACCAGGATCATCAAGAATGAATCCTTGGCAGTAATATCCCATGAAAATAGGTACTCTGGTTCATTCATACTAGTATTATATAATCAATTTAATTCAATGTTGCACTTAATTCTTCAACTCTTAACTCTCCGTGGTACTTAATTGATTCTACTGCAACATTTGTTGTGGTTATCCTACGAATAACTTGGTCGAATTTTCATAAAACTAGAGTAATCTGCAAACACTATAAACATAAATTAAAGAGGTAATGACTAACATCGGGTGGGAGATAAGGCGGGAGACGAGGAAGGGCTCCCAATGGTCTGTTAACTGCCCTCTCCAAAGCTCGATGAACATTTTCCTCGTGTCGGAGTCTCTTCTTTAGCTTATCAACCTAAAACATCAAAAGCATGGACACAATTACATAGATAAATAGACATACAGAAAATTGTTGAAGGTAAATGCCTACATCTTGTTGCAACACCAATTTCCGCTCTCGAATTGAGCCTCTGCGACTTGTGGCCGGTCTCTTAGGGTCCATTCTCCTTCTACTCTGCATTTCCACTTTTTCCTTCAAGTAATCGTAAAGCGGATACAACAATCAGCATCCACAAGAAAAGAATTGCACATGACTTGACAGAAAAAGATAAAGCTCACTTGTACACAGACACACATATCAAAGAAAGAAAGAAAGCAAAAGGAAATTTACTTATCATTGTGGATAAGCACCAAGTAAAAAGCTTTTGAAGCTTTATAAGAACACAGAAAAATTCACAATTAGCAGACACCCCCATCCCCACGCAGCCACGCTTCACCCCACCTCTCCAAATACCAAAAATAATAAATATAAAGAAAAAATAATAATCTTTAGTTGGATTTTCCACCAAATTCTTCTTATGATTCGAAAACCCATGTGGGATTATCTGTCTTTAACGAATTTTCTGGACAAGTTCATCTTCTCAAGCTTGCCTATACAAGTTAAGGCCATAGTTTCTGTTAAAACTTGACTTACTCGGAGACTAATAACTTGGTTAAAACTAAGAATCGTTTCTTAAACAATCTAATAATTAATTCCAAAACCGAAAAAAATAGTCTCAGATTGTTTACTTTTTCATGGTGAGGTTTCAAAGACTGCAAACTGGTACGGGCTATGGTATTCATCTTTCTTCACTCCCCAGAACAACATTCAATGATCCCCCATTATAACATTCCATTTATTCATCAGTAACAAAATTACTGAAAATGGGGCATTAAAGAAAGAGGAGAAGAGACCTTCAGACGAATGTATTCGTTGTTAAATAAGAGCAGATGAGATTAAAGGGCGCCCCAAAAGACAAAGTTAACAGACAACAACTACTTCTCTGTTCACCGTTCTACATGATCTAATACACCACCACCTTTTTTTTTTTAGGAACGCACCAACACAATCTCAATGGATTTCCGGACGGTCCGGGCGATGCTGAATCTTACAAATGGCTTAATTCTGAATCTTAAAGTTAGGGGCATAATTGAATTTGCAAAAAAAATTTAAAAAAAATTACGATCGAAAATTTACTCTAAAAAAATCATATCCCACGTAGTTTTACATTCGAAATTTTTCATGGAATATGGCTTTTTCGGATGTAAAATTTCGAAAATTTTTGATGTCATATTCCATATAAAAATTCCTAATAAAATGATGAAAATTACATTGAAAAATTTGTACTGCAAAAATAATTAATGTTAATGAAATAATTGATTTTTTTTAAATACGAGTTAGACGTCTTTCTTTAAAACTCGCGTTTAACGTATTTTTAATTATTCTCGATATCTGTTTGGACTATTTGATATTCCTATAATGTAGTTCTCGAAATAAGTTTTGAGATTATATAAGCAATTTATAGATTCGATTGGCGTACGATCGTAGAATTTTTTTAAAAAATTAGCATGTCATCGAAATTCAAATTTATTGTGATTTTGCCCCTATTTGGTGAGATTAAAATCAGATTTTTAATAATTTTTGATAAAATTTAATTCGTTATAAATTCTATGAAATATGTTATTAAAATTAATTCTTAACTTGATTTAGATTAAAATTTAGATTTCAATCGTTACCAAACTTGACTTTTAAAAAAACTCCTCAAAAGTTGGGGGGCACGTGACCC
>CAIGRQ010086615.1:0-11402 GCA_903798375.1 Fraxinus sp. D2006-0159
ATTTGGTCCATGTTTCCTCTTTTTGTTTTGATTTAGTCCTTAAATATTGTAATTGAGGTCCCTACAACTTCCAAACATGACTCCTTGGTCCCCACTTCCAGAATATGTCCAATTTTCATCTTTTTTGATCAATTATTGTTCACTTTCATCTTTTCTTATTCAATTTCGAGTTTTCTCTCAAAATAATCAATATATACACAAAAGTAAAGTACATAGTTCATTATATTACTTCCAAAAGCTATTTTTGATGTCTAAGATATTGTCTCAATATATTTGTGTGTAATTTTATTATAAAAATTGACTCTTATCAATGGAGTTCAAATGAGAATTAAAATAAATAGGATTATCTAAGTATCCTGATAAAACTAAATAGTCATCAATGATTATTCTACAATTTTAAAATAATCATTTTTAATGCGTTAGATAAACAATGTTAGACCAAAATGCATGATTTATTTGTATTCAGTTTCTCAATTACTTTTTCATGATTATACAAAAGGATCGGACAAAAATAAGAACCATGTAAGTTGTATCTGGACAAAAACTTCATTGTCAAAAAATTGTTAAGGTTATTCAACTTTTAGAGAAATTCATGACATATTTGACAAAGTTTCAAAAAATTTCCTTAGAAGTAAGTTTAGTGTAAATAAATAAATAAGTTTTAAAATGAATAATTTTTTATTAGTGAAATAATTGAAAATGAATAATTTGCTTATTTCAGTATTCTTTACTTTAGTGTGAAAGTAAGTAGAGATTTTACTTATAAGTAAAAAAATAACAATCTAGAACTTTAGTTAAACTACTCGAAGATATTTAAAATTAAGTTTGACTTACTTTGAAGCTTAACATGACATGCTTACAATTTTTAGCAGTGAATCCAAACTATTTTTTTGTCTAATCTACTATCATCAAATACCCTATAGACCAGTTAAATTGATTATGGTATCTATATTTTTCAATGCTTCAATTATGTGATATATTGTTATTTGTTAGTACTAATTGGAGTTGAACGTGCGTTGTAAGTTATTCTAAAATACTTTATAAGTGCTATGAAAGTAATATTTGATTCTCAATTTACCTTTTTGATCGAAATATGAGAGAAACGTAAGTCCCTAAAAATAAATGTTAATTATTATACATGCATGTAAATAGTAAAATGCATACTTGAATATGAATATTAGAATTACAACTAAATGTATTAATGAAAATGAATGGTAAATACAATACATGAATTAATGTAAATGTTCATTAATTTAAAATTAATAACAAACAATTAATACGTAATAATGAATGTTAAATCATTTATATTAAATGAATATAAATTAATTTTAAATTAAGTGAATTTGGATGCTAATTAAAAAATGAATGATCAACTGAATGTTAATTAATTTAGAATTAATAACAGGACGTAAAATTCTAATTAATATTAATTAAATGACTGTGATTAATTGAGAATTAATTATAGTATTTATTATAGCTTGTAAATTAAATATATATTGAAAAACAAAAAGTAAGATATTATTGAAATAATTGAATCGTAGCAAGACTATAATCGTCCAAAAAATGATTCTCACTTAATGTAATATTTAGGTCCCGTTCGGTAGAGATTAAAATCCAATTAAAATTGAAAATATAGTCGTTATTGTGTCACACTCGTCGAATAAAAGTCAATAATAACAGCTAAATTTTTTTAATTTTAATCCGATTTTAATCTCTACCTAACGACTCATAATTGTAGTGGTGTCAATCGGGCCAAGCGGCTCGTCAGCTCGGCTCGTGAAAAAATGAGCCACGAGCCGCTCAGGCTAGTCTAAGCCCGAGCCTACACAACTCGTTTTTGACAAGCAGCTCGTGAATTTTTTTTTAATTAAGGTTTAGAACATGTATTTTAAAAATAAATAAATAAAAAATAAAAAAAGTCGAGCTCGCGAGATGAAGCTCGGCTCGTTGCAAACGAGCACGAACTGAGTTCGTGCTTATACGGGCCAAGCCGAGCCCATCACTAACTAAAAGAGGGTGTTTGGTAGGGATTAAAATTAGATTTTTAGTAGAATGTGATAGAAATTTTTGAAATGTGTGATTGAAAAGTTGTGGGACACATGGAAAATATTGTTAATATTGATTGTTTGAATTTGATTTAGATTATTTTAATCCGAACCAAACATGGATATCTATAAATGAGTTAGCTAACATAATACTCGTATTAATTAATTTTTTGAAGCAGGATGGAAAATAAATTATAATAAAAAACTCGTACAAGTCGTAAAAAGTTTAGAATAGGTTATTGTGGCGACACGACTGACCCAACATGGACATTTCTTATAAATCGAGCTAGACCCACATTTTCTTAACGTGCTTGACCTAAATTACAAGCCGTACTGACCCATTTTACACGTATAATAACAACTAAAAGTCTATAATCAGGGGAATTTCATGAATAGGGAATTAGAGTCAAATGGATGACCAAAATGGAACCAATGTGTCCCTTTATAGGTTACAAATTAAGATGAAAGAACCAAATTCTTGAATGCCGTATGACATGAGACACTTTGATACATTCTAGGTTACAAATTAAGATGAAAGAACCAAATTCTTGAATGACGTAGACATGAGACAATTCGATACAAGAATTGATAAAGAGAGGGAAACAAAGATTAACATAATTGAGATATTCTCCTAAAATTATTCTACTCTACCTAATAATATTGTAAGATAGTGATATCTTATCAATTGTGTACTTTTTGTTGGTTCAAAAGATATTTTCTTAATCGATAATCTTATCTTAAATTTCAAAATAAATAATTTAATATGATATCAAAATAGAAAATGTTTGTAGTTCAAGGTTAATTGTTACAGTAATGCCCTGCGTACAGGGCAGTTTTTCACTGTAACGGCGGGTCCCACCCACTGTATTAAAAAAAAATGTGGCCCCCACCCCCATGTATGTAACCGGCATGTAGAAGAAATTTCTCTCAAATTTGACGACTTAATTAATTTTATTTTCGATTACAACATGGTTCAATATTATCATCCATGCTAGATGCTAATCAATATTTTTATGTGACAAGTGTAAGGCTACATGTTTATCCTTGCGCCAATAAATTTCTTAGGATGCCTTCATTTTTGTGGTGCCCACACAACTTTGAAGTAATTTTGTAGAATTAGGTTCTGTTCTAGAAGTCACTGGAAATTAAAATGAAAATTTACATTACGTACCTTAGTTTATACATATGTAATTCTCTCATTATCGAAGGTGTTTGGTATAGATTAAAATGAAATTTTAAGTGGATTGTGATAGAAATTTTTGAAATACGTGGTCGAAAAGATGTGGAACCCATGAAAGATGTGATTGATATTGATTGTTTGACTTTGACTTGAATTAAAATCAAATTAAAATCTGACACAAACAAACCCGTCCATAGTTCTGTCTTAACTTCAATAGAGTCGTGATTGCTCGACTTGAATCTATTTTATTTATTAATTTTCTATACAACCGCTCTACTATTTAAAGTTTGACCCGCTGTTCTTGGCTTTCTCTGAAAATCGAAAGGTCTATATGAAGTCAAATAAAAAAATTTAATAGTTAATTTGTATTATTAGCATACAAAAAAATCTCGGCGCTTAGATATTTGTAACTTGTAATATTCTTATCCAAAAGAACCTAAATTATTGCACAGTATGCGATTAGTGTTGATCACATCATTGGATTAGTATAATAATTGCTTTTCTGATGGTGCTTGTTTCATAAATTTAAATAAATAATATTTTTTGTCAATCGAAATTCTTAAATAAATATTTCTTTTTTAAGTCAAATAAAATTAGAAATTAGAACAAGTAATGTTCTTATTTTATACTAAAACATATTTGAAGGGTTTTTTTTTTAAATGTTTATTTGAAGGGTTTTGTTAAATTTTTTTTAAAAAAAAATGTTAATTCTATAATAGTTTCGAATTGCAATTTTTGCGCGTGCGAATATGACAATGACAAAATGTCAGGATATGGTTCCAATCCATTGAGGAGATTTTGACTTTTTAACTTTATTTTATTTGTTCTTGCACCAAATATCTAGGCTTTTACTGTGAGAAATCTCTTTTCCTATTTGTATGTATTCATTTTCTACCATTTTATTTTCGATAAAGAAAAATGCCTAATAAAGCAAGACAATTCTCTTTAAAGAACTCGTAGAAAAGAGTCTTGTAATTTTAGGAGGGATTCTCCTCACGGAGGGATCAGGTCTGGATGACTGTTTACTAAAAAATGCAAAATATATATTTTTCGTAAAATTGTAAGATCGTTTATGGAGTCGATATCTGTTAAATAAATATAAGTTTAATTTAATTTTGAATGATTAGATTTTAGAAGTTCATTCACAACCCTATAAGGATAAGCACATGGATCTGAGCTCACCACATTTTTCTCTTATGATCAATCTCAATAAAGAAATTAGCTTTTTAGAGCATTCTATCTCTCTTTTTATTTATTTTCTTTTCTTTTGGAAAAAACGAAGAGATTTGCTTTAATGGTCATGTCTTTAAGATATGGATCATACTACAAGACAAAAATGTTTTTTGTTCGTTTTTTATTTTTTTTTAATCCACTTAGGTTAGAGTAGGAATATTACAAGATAAATGAAAATTACTATCACATCAATTTGATGCATATCATTTTTCTATATTATCTCCAAGTAAATATTTTTCTTTTATTTAGAGAGGATTTGGATTCAAGTACATCATATATTGGTCCTGTTAGGTAGAAATTAAAATCGGATTTAAAATTAAAAAATTGATCGTTATTGTTGACTTTTATTAAACGAGTGGAACCCAATAACGGCTATATTTTCAATTTTAATTGAATTTTATCTCATTTCGTTTAGCCAACATTTTTTTTATTTTTTTTGCTTGTGGACATAAGTTAAGGGTTGAACTACACAATTTTGCTTTTTCATTCTATTTTCTATATTTTACTTAAAATCTAATTTATAATTTCAACACACTAAATGATTAACTTATTTGACAATATATACCTTGATACTTTCAAATTTAAGAACTAGTTAAAAAAACTTTAACATGTAACATAAAATCCTCAATCAATAAAGATCAACGGTTCTGCTACTTGCCTCAGAATTAAATTTCGGGTCAAACTAGAGCGCCATTTGACACCCCCTATTGGAGGGCATATTATTGATCAATAAAAGATCATATTCCAACTTCATCTTTGATAAATCAATATCTCTTGTCAGTCTAAACAAATGTTCAAACCTCATTGTTACATTCAGAGGATGCAATGCAATTAGTGGAAGGTCAAATTCAATAATTCTTCCACCATACTCATTTGACAAGTGTGCAGATTTTTACACATGACAACCCTTTAATTTAATTGTTATCACCTAGTGATGCATACAATAATTATTTTCCCCACAACTAATCTGTTTCATTACTCATAAACAACATTAATTACCACCTCCCACACTCCAATTCATATATGTTATCCAGATTTGACTGTTATTTCTCTGTCACTAAAATTTTAATTTTGATGTAACAACAAATGGAACATCTACTTAAAAAAAATAAAAAATAAAAAATAGGGCAGATCTGAACTCGATCTAACACTCCTAACTACAACCACCCTAGAAATTCAACCTGAATTTTCCATAAACAAATGGTTGACATTATTGGGAATGGTCTTTTGTCTAGTTGTTATCACCCCTTATTATGGACCCTACGCTTACCCTACCCCACCACTCCCTACCTCTAAGACAAACCCCAACTTGCATTAAATCCCAAAATTGAAATCTTAATCACCTTAAATATCAAATCCTCTCTCCCAAGAAAATCAAAGAATGTTTTTGAGCTTAACTAAGGAACCCTAACCAGAGATTTGGGTTTTCTTGAAAACATACTCCATCAATGGACTTATACCCCAACCCCACCACAACCAAAAGTCCAGATGACTCTGAATTTGATACCCCACCACATACTCAACCCATTGAGCCCTTCTTATCCTTCAACAACGGCGCAATCAACAAGAACCACCACCGCCAACACCACTCACCAACGCCTGTGGGGGTGGTGACATACAGAGAATGTTTGAAGAACCATGCTGCCAGCTTGGGTGGACATGCCATGGATGGTTGTGGAGAGTTCATGCCTTCCCCTTCCGCCACCACCGCAGATCCCACCTCCCTAAAATGCGCTGCATGTGGCTGCCATCGCAATTTCCACCGCCGTGAGCCTAATGATCCCTCTCCCACCAGTATAATCCCTCCTCTATTTGATTTTCGCTACCCACCTCCACCTAGGCGACCTTCATCTTCCCCGTCCCCACCACCACCACCACCATCACAACCAACCAACGTGTTATTGGCCCTCAGTATGGCGGTTCCGGAAGACCACCACCAGGATCCGGCGATACCAACAGAATTCAAGACAGAGAACCAAACTGGAAGAAAGAGATTCAGAACAAAATTCAGCCAGGAGCAGAAGGAAAAAATGCACTCTTTTTCGGAAAAACTTGGGTGGAAAATGCAAAAATGTGATGAATCAACAGTTAAAGAATTCTGCAATGAAATAGGAGTTTCAAGGGGTGTACTCAAGGTGTGGATGCACAATAACAAGAGCACTTTTGCCAAAAAAGAGATTAACAATGGCACAATCATTAGCTTTGAGAATAATGGGCTCAAAATCAATGGCCGCAGCGGCAGCAGCAGCAACAATGAGAATAGTAATTATGTCAAAACTCATGTTTCAAATAACGGATCTTCTTCTTCATACTGATGAGATAAGAGCAGCTAATTAATATCTTGTTCATGTTAATTGACTGTGTTAACATTCTAATGCAGGAGAAGAAGATCAAATAAAGGATCTACGTGTTCGAGGGTGAGATTTTGATTAAATTTCTTTGCTTATCCTTTTCTTTAATGAAAATATAACTCGCTCCTTCTTCATCTCTAAGAATAAAGTTAATATAATTTAGTCTTAGCTGGTTGAAAGTATCTTCTCTTTTTCTTTATCGCTCAATCGAGCTCACGGATTCTTCTCCAAGAAATGTACTGAGTCGCAGCAATTAGAAATAAAGTAGCAATTCGATGTTGATATTCATATATGTATTTTAGTTTGATTTTTACCCTTTTGTTTTCTTTTATTTTCTGCAAGAAAATGCCAAAATGGTATCTAGATTTGGTGGTCTACAATTTTTTGGGTGTGATTATGAATAGTTATAGCTTGGTTACTATAGCCCATGCTTTGCTTGTTCAAATTTGGATATATAGAATTTATTATGGGGTGTAATTTGTTGACGCAAATGGCTGCACTTTTGTCTTGTCATATGTTATATCATCACTACGTACCTCTAGGGAATTGTGTATACCTGGCTCATCTCCACTTAGATTAGAATCATGCTACATGTACAACTATGTTTGACAATTTTTACTGTCAACAAGTTAGTAAAATCTACACATTCATTTTAAAATTGTTTTTTAAATCAAACAAATAGATCTTGACAATACATCAATTGTCAACAAAAGTTATCAACAATCATTGTACAAATAACATTATTCTTTAGTTTATTTAAAAGTTAGATTTTTAGTAAATTTTGATAAAAATAGATGAAATGTGTGATTGGAAAATTGTAGATCCCATTGAAAATGAATTTTAAAAAACAGAGACCAAACATGAACTTAATGGGGGTATAATTATGACACATGGGGTAGATCTTCATGGTTTGTGTACACTTGTGACGGGGATAATACGGGCTCATTTATGTTTGGAACGAAATATTAGATCATTTTATAATTATTGTCAATAAGATTTTTAATTCTTTTTTCTTCTTTATTTCTTTCAAGATAGGATGTCATTAGAGGGGAAAAAAAATTGATTGAAATGTTGCATGTACTGATTCAAGAAAATTTATAAAAGTTGTGTCGCCAAATATTGGGGCTCAACCCTAAAGAGGTGGAGGAAACTACTGACTTGGGAGCAACATGAATTCTAGGAAGACCGTAATGATACTTCTCTAATTATAGTTCAAAGAATTCATTTGTGGTAAACTTTGTCATCATTCTTACCTAAGTGGACATACCGAAAATACAATTATATCTTATTAATTATTCATTCGAAGTAACAAATAAATAAATAAATAAGTATATAAATAAGGTTTGATTAGGCAAAAGTGAGAGTTAGCACTTTCCTATCCTAAGTAGTGCAATCACCAAACCTAATCTTTCTTTATTCTTTTCCAATCATTAATTTTTCTTTCTTACTTTTTAATAATCCTCGAAGTCCATTAGAAAGCTCCATAGGATCCCACCAGTGTGTGTTAAGACAGTTCTCTCCCTCCACTTCTCGTATTCAGCCCTTGTTTGAGTCACATTATTTTTCTCATTCTTATTCTTCTACTTATTTTCAATCACATATTCTTCAATAAAATATTTTTCATCACATCAATAACTTTTCATTATTTTTCAGCCACATATTCTCCATCATATTAACAGTAAAAATGTATTCTTACTCCTAAAATGTACACTAAACAGGAATATTTAGCATCAAGAGTTTAAAGAAATGTCTGAGGGTTAATTTGGTAAATCTAATAGAAGGTGTCTTATTTAGGAATTAATAGAATCAGACAGGGCATCTAATTAACTTTGTGACACCAAGAAATTTAATATATTATCTGACAAATCTGAACTTTTAAGGCAAGCAGAAACAGATTTCAGTTGGCAGATTATTAAAATTGAGCTTGCAACCTTACCATATTTGGTAGGTTGATAAGGTGGTAAGTTTTGGCTTTCTTATTTTGTCAATAATTAAGGCTCCGTTTGATACACCTTATTTTTCAGGAAAAAAATAAAATCATTGTTCAACTTTTGTAGTATTTGATAGGCAAAATTTTCCTGAAAAAATGTTTTCCAACTTTCCAGATATTCCACATTTTTTAGAAAAACAAATTCTTGATATTTTGGTTCGTAAATATTTTCCATTTTTTTTTTTTTGACAATTGTAAAAAATTCTAGACTCATTGGTAAACTTTTTTATCACTTGCATTGACAATTTTCATGTAAAACAAAGCCAAACGAATGATATTTTGTATGGTAATTTTTTTTTTGACAATTGGAATAAATTCTAGACCCAATGGTAGAAAAAATTTTACTTTAATGGACAATTTTCATAAAAAAAAAAAAAAATTAAGCCAAACTTTTAACATTTTCCATGAAAAATTATAGCAATCGAGCACAATTAATTACAATTTTTAGCAAAACAATTTCTAGGCAAATCAATTCTCTGTAAAACATTTTCTTTCCACCCATTTTCTACCTTTGCAATCAAACGGATGATCAATTGTTGTGCAAAGCGCAAGACAGCGAGTGAGCCAAAATTGCTTTAGGTTTGTTATCAAGAAACTATATACGAACATGCATATTTTATCAAGAATACAACCATTAGTCATTTAGTAGGTATTTGGTGGAGATTAAAATTAGATTTTTAGTAGATTGTGATAGAAATTTTTGAAACACGTGGTTAAAAAGTTGTGGAACACATGAAAGACGTGGTTAATATTTATTGTTTGACTTTGACATATATTAAAATCTGATTTTAATCCGAACAAACAGGGCCTTACTCTAACTCTTACTCTTACTCTTAATAAATTAAAGTCAATAATTTATATTTATGTGTTAAAAGATACAATCCAATTAGTTTATTTAAAATTGATCGCGTTAATATTGATTCATATCTTTCTTTTATAACTTTAACATGGACCTATGCTCTAAACTCGAGCAGCTCAATTAATTTTGCTTTTGTCAAAATTCCCTAGTTATTACAATGAGGTTGAATTGTCCCAAAACTCTACAAAGATGTTTGGTAGGTATGATTACTCAGAATAAAGATATTAATAATTTTAGGAGTAGAAGTAATACAAGATATTTATAAAGATAATCATTAATTTGAAACTACAAATGATTAGCAGTGGTTCAATTTTAGAGAGAGCTTACCTACAAATGATATTTATTAGTAACTATTATTATATATTGTTGAGACAAATTACTTATTCTATCAACAAGAAATAATAAAGGCATACACATTTTAAAAATTATCCTTTTAGCGTGTTTTAGAAAAATTTCTTTCCGTTGATAATTTTGATTCCACTTTATAACCCTTTTATATTCTTTAGTGTTCTTCAAGACTCAAGAACTAAAAGAATTTTATGTGTGTGGGCACAACAATAAAGAACTTTAATTGAACGTCTATATGAGTGCATATTTAAAAGAGTCTTGCCACATGTACATTAACTTTGACATCATGTGAATAGAGAATTTTTCATACATTGATTTTAAAAATACTTTTTTTTTTCGATCAATGATCAGATTTTCTACACACAGGAATGATGCCATCCAAAATGTCAAGAGGAATGTATAAATAGAATGGCTCTATTTAAAATATGGACATGACTTGAATATGAAAACATCCATATCAAAGCTCTTTCTNGTGCATATTTAAAAGAGTCTTGCCACATGTACATTAACTTTGACATCATGTGAATAGAGAATTTTTCATACATTGATTTTAAAAATACTTTTTTTTTTCGATCAATGATCAGATTTTCTACACACAGGAATGATGCCATCCAAAATGTCAAGAGGAATGTATAAATAGAATGGCTCTATTTAAAATATGGACATGACTTGAATATGAAAACATCCATATCAAAGCTCTTTCTTTTATAATTCTAATCCAAATCAAACTATTTCCATATATGAATGCCACGTGTAGCACACGTGACACATTTCCTTTCATTTAATTAATTCATTTCATTACAGTCAATAATAAATTATAAATTTTATACTCTACTCCATTTCTTATTGTGAAGCCACAAAGAGACCAAATTGACTCAAATTAAACTAAGCTCCAATAAGTTAATCTGGACTTGATGAACTCTTGATATGTGGAGATAACTTATTAACCTCGTTATATTCCACTGAAATAATGAGATTGCACTCTCAAACTAATTAAAATTATTGAAACTATATATGAATAATAATTATATCATCTGACTTATTGTTCTTACGTATTATCTCATAGAACAAGCCTAGTATACAATACGAGTTAAAATGACCAAAAGCTCTTTTCCAAATATACATAAATCCTCAAATCTTATTTTCTATCTGAAAGTCTTATGTGATCATATCACAATATTAATTCAATAATTAATATCGAACTATTGAGATCAGACTTAACTGTCCAATAGAAAATTCTTGAGTTCTCGATTGCGCATGTTAAATAGGTTACGGATGGCATATGGTGAATATATGTTACACGTTTCACTTTAATTTCGAAGACACAGAGATATTGACCAATTATTTGATCTCACCAATGGATACTTCAAAGAACTTCAAGAAGCAATTAAACATC
>CAIGRQ010086629.1:0-20022 GCA_903798375.1 Fraxinus sp. D2006-0159
AAATTAACTAGGAATAGTAGACCAGCGGACAATCTTGGGGGGCGATTGCCTCCTGCCCCCCATCTTCATATCTGGCAATAAACAAGATATCTCCTATCCATCAAGGGTGGAAGATATATGTATAATTCCTTTGTTTAACCTTTTGTTGAATTGTCAAAAATTGTAAGCACACATCAACAGTGAACAAAATATCTCCTACCCATCATGGGTGGAAGATCATTTCTAATATGCATAATTCCTTTGTTTAACCTTTAGTTGAATGATCAAAAATTGTAAGCCCACATCAGCTGCAAACAAGATATCTCTTACCATACATTATAAATTAACTAGGAATAGTAGACTAGCGGACAATCTTGGGGGGCGATTGCCTCCTGCCCCCCATCTTCATCTCTGGCAATAAACAAGATATCTCCTATCCATCAAGGGTGGAAGATATATGTATAATTCCTTTGTTTAACCTTTTGTTGAATTGTCAAAAATTGTAAGCACACGTCAACAGTAAACAAGATATCTCCTACCCATCATGGGTGGAAGATCATTTCTAATATGCATAATTCCTTTGTTTAACCTTTAGTTGAATGATCAAAAATTGTAAGCCCACATCAGCTGCAAACAAGATATCTCTTACCTATCATGGGTAGAAAATCAATTTTGATATTCCTTTGTTTAACCTTTTGTTAAATTTTAAAATTATAACTTATATTTTATGTTTATTGTATTATGCTCCAACAGAGTTGCAAGTTTTACAAAAGTAATTAATCCATTAGATAATGTTATTTATGCATTTCAAAATGTACATCATATTTGACATTGACTTTGGTTAAAAAAACTTAGAAAAATTCAAATTCCACCTGTACATCAATTCCTGTACATAAGGGGCTACACTCCCCTCACATGAGGGTGAAACTTATTGCATAAAATATTTTTATTTATTTAAGCGGGTTCCACCCCATGTGAGAGGGGTGTACACCCTCGATGTACACTGTGATATACAAGTAGCAAAGTCGAAAAACTTATTGGAGGAATTTTTTTATTTTTTTTTAAATAATTGTCAAATAACAATTTGCTACCGGACAAACTGCCAAACGTGGTGGTGTAAGCATGATTGTAATCCTTTTTCCTCTCTCAACTTGATCCCCAGCCCCAAAGGACAATGCAAAAATAAAAAATAAAAAAATAAAAAAATCTTGCTTTTTGTGAAATGACAGTAATGATAAAAATCCGTTAACTTGTCAGTCAATACACAAGGGTATTCATGTAATTTCATCAAATACAAGCGTCAATTCGAACCCATACTGTCCACTTAGCTCAAAACGCTTTCTACCACTTGCTCTCACACATTTATTCAAGAATCAAGCTATACCATGAACAGTTGATCATAAATTGATCTAATCAGGATTCAGAAGGTTAATCAGTTTCGCAGTCTTGATTTCCTATTTTGATTTATTTGGTAAATTTTGTGTTGATATGCAGATTTGTGAGTTCTCTCTTCTTTTTTGGGGATATTGAGATCTGGGTTTGAAAGGTTGATTTTTCTGAGTTTAGGTAACCACATTAGTATGATCATTTAATGCATTGGTGGTGTAGACCAGTTCTCTCTTGGATTTCTCATTTACTTGCATGCAATGGGGTCAGTATTTCCCGTCTCTCTCCTCTCTCTCTAGCGCTCGTGTGTTACTGTTTTGTGGATTTCTTAATTGAGTGTTCATTTTGTACAAACCGAGAAGCACAAGGTATAACTTGTAAACAACGACTTATTGATATAATTATATTTCATAAGCAACTCTCAATTTAGTGAATGGGCAATTGGGCAAAAAGTTTGGGAATTGTTTGTTTGTTTACTTTAGTTTTTGACTGCACGGATTTTACTTTCCTTTTTCTTTGTGGGAAGTGAGTAAATTGTTAGAAAGTAACTAACTTTAATTCCTCACTTTTGCTGTGTGTGAAAGGTTAGAAAACGGAATATAATACAAAATTGTAAAAGAGATATATTCTTGTTTGATGTGAGACTACGTTAGGAATAAAAGTGTTATGGTGAACTGGTTCTTTGCCTTGGGTTTATGGGCAACCCATGTTTTAATTAATAATTTGTTTGTGTACTTTTAGCTTTGTTCTTTTTTTGAGAATTGGAATCTTAGTTTTGCTTCTACTTTAAGCAAGTATTTGTAATGTGTGTAAGCAAGTTTTCATTTCTCTCTTGCTTTACTAATTATGCTTTGCCTGTTATGATAATTATTCACCGTCTAATGGTATGGTTTAGCTATGGTACCAAAAGAAACTTGTCAAAAAGGGAAACAAATTAAACATATAAAAAACCGACAGATATGTATAATAAATGGTGTTTAGCAATAAAAATGGAGGCCTGTTTTGGAGGCACGTCTTTGTGTTCTTCATTCCAATGCTTCGGAAAGTATTTTGTAGCCCTTTTTCGGTTGATGATGGAAAGGTTGAAGGATAAATGCAGAACTCTTTTCAGTGTAAGAGGTCATAATGAGTTTAGAACTTTTTTACTCACTGGACTTCTTTTAAAGTAGTCTCAGAAATTTGAGTGCTCTGTCTGCTATATCCGTATGTTGGGGGGTTTTCCTGTGCCTTTTGTGCTAAATGGTCAATGGGGGAAGATGAATTATCCGTGTGTTTTTTAATTCGTTTTATTTTAATTTGAGGTTTGTATATACATATCTCTGTGTTAGCTCTCTCTCTCCCCTCCCTCCTCTTCTCTGATAAGTTTATGGACTTAGGACTGAAAATCGAAGTTAATTCCTCAAGTCTCATCAAATGATTTTCGTAGTATAAAATGTTATGCGATCTAGTTCTTCTGGTTCTTGTGCTCATGTCAACCTATTCAGTTTTGTTAGAAAATGATTCCTTAAAGTCTGTCTCTTGATTCCTCAAACAAATCAGAATTGCTGTTGAACTGGAGCCTCTTTTCTGGTTGTTTTGCTACTGATTTTGGCTGGAATCTTCAACTATATGGAGCCTTAGTTAGTTAGGTAGTTAATAACCATTTTTGATACCCCTTTGTGCCTATAAATACTTGTATTAGGTCTGAAGAAAGGGGGCAACTCGGGAATGAAAAGTAAGAGAAAGTGAGATTAGGAAGAGTGGTAAAACTCTTGTAAATCTGGGTATAAATCTTTCTGATGATTTCTAGTTTGTAAATCATGTTTAGTCTTGGTAAATAAAGGCTGGGAAGATCTCTTCCTGTTTCAAATTCTGTTCTGTGTTCTTCCTGCTTTATTTCTTCTGCCGGTTGATTTCTTCTGCTGGTTTATTTCTTCTTTTTCTGGATTATTTCTTCTGCTGACTTAAAGGAATAATTTCACACCCAACAAGTTTATTTTTAAGTAATTAGGGATGAAGTTCCTTGAGTTATCTTATATTGCTTTATCTTTTTTCTTTTTCTCTAGAATTTGTGCAATTAATAAAATGTTACGAGCCACTATCTCTTATCAAGAATCCTAATTTTTCCTGCTATAAGCCTATAACCAAAATTTCTTGCCATTGATCGCTCTGGATACTGCTTCACTATTAGTGTCTTGTCAATATATATGTGTGTGTATTTTGAATACTATTTTGCTATTAGCAAACTCATTATTCGTATCTAAAAACTAACTTTGAACTGTATGTTATGGCTCCAAGTCTCCTCACCACAAAATATCTTTAACATCTTTGTTCTACTTATTCTCCTGCCAAGCTCTGCATGGATTAAATAGAAGACTTGATTTAATACAAAAAGATTACTATGGTATATTAAAATTTGTTTACCTTCATTCATTTTTACCGGAATGTAAGCTAATAATGGTGTTGAGGAAATTAGAAGGAAAACTTAAAATCTCTTGAGCAGACTATAAATCATGTGTACTCTGTAGTGCAATCTGCTTTTCTCTCGTACAATGTAATTAATAATATGTTGATAGATTTTGTCTAAACGCTAATCATTTGTATGGTGATTAACCTGATTCGTAACAGAGCAGAGGTTGTCTTGGATGTTGTACCAAGCCACCCCTTGTAATTTCTGTGGATGAACCGTCCAAGGGTCTGAAAATTCGAGGTCAAAGTGTGAAGAAACGTAGTTTAACAGAGGGTTTTTGGAGCATCAGTTCAGGTGAAATGGACAACAGTGCATTTCCATCCCACAGAAGTATCTCATCGACCGGCACTTCAAATCAGACTCTTGATACTCATAGCAACGCTGGCAGCACAAGCAACAATTCCGATTTTGTAAATCATGGCAAGTACTTGCGTCTTCTATCTTATGATCTCAAGACATTGCTTTTTTATTTTTTTGGGTACCTTAAACACAGAAAATTAGTTTTGCAAGCTTTGGATTTTGGACATCACCACAGTTGTCATCTATAATTATATGGAGTTAGCAGAAAGCCTTAGTCAGACATGGTTTTTGCTGATTTAGCAAACTGTTGTGTTACTTTTCTCGGATATCCATCATTGGTGAATAAATATAAATTGTTTGATGACACAGACTAAGTTTGATTTTCGTATGAATAGGAACCTAGGGAATTTTTTTTGAAAATTTTCAATTCGTGACTTGGAATTTAATTGTTATTATTCCGAACGTGTTTCCTCTTTCCCCTGGTTTTTACTATGCCAAATAGTTTTGGTCAATTCGACATTTGGCCTCTCTTATTTGGTTAACTTATTTGTTGAAGGTCTTCTTCTTTGGAATCAAACAAGAAACCAGTGGATTGGAAATAAGGGATCTCAAAAGCGAGTTCAAACTCAAGAACCCAAATTATGGTAAGCAACTTTTATGGTTTTAGTGTCATTAGAGGTCCTTTAGGACCACAATTGGGGCAAAAGTGAAAACGCTGCATGGTATCGAAACATCATTTTATAGTTTCTTCTATAGATATTTGCTCCCTTCTCTGGCATGTTAATGTGTTTAGGGAGTGTCTCGCTTCAGTAAATCAGTATCCATGTGCTATTATCTTATGCTAGGTTGCTCGGAAACTTCCAAGTGTTAACTTTATTGCAAACTTTAACTCTCCGCTTAAATAATTAACAAGCGAATGAAGTGATAGAGTTACAATTTTTTTAAAGCTAGCATTATGTCAAGTTAAAATTTGAATACGACTGATTGTGTTATTTTTATTATTTACTTAATGTTGAAGTTTCAACAGCCTGCATTTTTCAAAAAGTGTTCCCAGGTGTCAGGTTGCATTTTCTTTTTAACCTAGGTCTTATCCATTGTTTGTGATCGGGTGGTTTTTGCAGTTGGAATGCAACTTACGAGAGTTTGCTTGGGACCACCAAGCCTTTTGCCCAGCCCATCCCTCTAGCCGTAAGTATACGCCGCTAGTGAGTTACTTCGAGTTTATCTTGTGTTATGTTGACTTTTTAAGGGTTTAAACAGGAAATGGTGGATTTTCTTGTGGATGTCTGGGAGCAGGAGGGACTTTATGATTGACTTGTAAGAAGATACAATTTTCCAACTATCGCATTCTTGTTGTAACTTTTTATCGCAGGTGCAACAAATCCTGTGAATTGTTCTCATAAACTCATGCGCAACAACGCTGTTTTACTTCCTGTCAGTTTCGATGTCTGGTTAACAATGAAATTTGTAATATAGAATTTTTTTTCCCTCGTCCTCAATCTTCGGGAATGTGGATTTTATGATGCAATATAAAATGGAAATATGCCTTCAACCAGAATATATTGTTTCTGTGTTTTTCTTTGGTTGGAATACTGATCATATTTAGGTTCCATTTTTGAGTCGTTGAGCTTCATTAATAGATTTGTATTATGTATAGCATCTCAACATTCATGTACGATATCTTAACAACACAGAAGCGACTCTAAATTTATCAGGCACAAAGCTTAGTTTGTTATGTCATCGTGATCTTCACATACTAGAAAATGACTTTCCCCTTGCATTTGCGAAGAAAATTGTTACCCTTCTAAAATATTTGCTTTACTTTATTTCACATTTATTGATTTACACATTGTTGACCCAATAAGGGGCGGACGTAGACATTTTGAGTTGGACATAATCAAACTTGCAAAAAAGTTGCAAGGAATTTTACCTTCGAAAGTTATATATATAAAAAATCATACAATATTTTATTTTACATTCGAAAATTTACATGAGGTATGACTTTTTCAAATATAAAGTTCGAAATTTTTTAATGTCACGTTCCACGTAAAATTTCCTAATAAAATGATGTATCGCAAAAATAATACTAACTGAATTTTTTTTGAAGAAAAGACGAATTATACGTCTCTTTTTAAGACTCACGTTTGACGCATATTTAATTATTTTCAATATATATTTAGACCATTCGATATATCTATGATGTAGTTCTCAAAACGACTTCGAGATGACGGGTAATTTTTGGATTCAGCCGCATACGATCCTTGGGGAATTTTTTAGTCGTCATGTTATCAAAATTCTAGAAATACTAGTTTGGAATGACCTACTTTGATAAATTGTAATATTTGCTAGGTTGATCCTTTCGTGCCCCATTAACAATTAGACTGTGAGCACTTCGAAATGATATTAAAAATGCAATATTTCGACTTTATTTAATATCTCGTAATGACTTCAAAAATTGAGATAAAAAAAATTGACCCCAAAGTTGGGGCACGTGACCCCATGCCACCTTTGTATCCGCCCCTAAACCCCACCCTGCTATAGATAGAACAAATTTATCCATTTAAATTTTTATCTTCAACACGGCTACTCTCACACACACACAATTTTTATAAATAGGTGACCATGCGAGTTGAGATGCTCCATGTGGGTTGATATTTCAATTTGAATGAGGCTAGTTTAATCTGGAATGAATTAATGAGAGGCTAAAACTGCCTTTTCTTTTATTTGACTTATTGAAATTAAGATATGAACAGATTATTCACGATGAGCTAATTCTTTTGCATCTCTTGCTTGCTTATTTCATTGATACTAAGTGATTATATTTGAGCATCCGTTGATATTAGTTACAGAACTTAATGAAGTAAATGGACATTTCTCATCCTCAGATTAAGTCCAAGATCAATGATGAAGATGTTTCTTTAGCAACGGCGAACGTGAGAGTTTCTTCTCATCCAACTCCTCACGAATAAAAGGATTACATTTTATTTGTTTGAGAGTATCTATATATTGGGCTTTGTGAGCTTTAGGAATGACAATCGTCTCCCAAGATACAACGATCAACTTCAAGTGATTGCACCACTTCAAATCACTTGAAAAAATGAACCAAAAATGTGTTTTGAACTCCCTTTTTATGAAAATGAAAGGTTGTTTTTGATGCAGAATTTAGACAAAAATTGTATGTTATATGATATGCTATGAATCCATAGAATTGAAGTGAATGAAACCATAGAAGGGTTTAATATATAGAGGTTAAAGAGTTGTGCACAAAGATATACACCCCAAAAATTAACTTATTCTCGAAAAGTCGCACAAGTATGTTAACGTTCGCTGGCCATCGACTTGGCCACTCAAGCGTTGAAAACAGGGACATCGTCGCTCGCTTGGCGCGAAGCTGCCTCTTGAACAACGGTTTCTTCCATTAACTTTTCCATTTTATTCAAAAGATCATGATTTTTAACCTAACTTCATCCAATAATCTCTCATTCAACTGGAAATATTTTTTGACTTCCAATATAACAAATTCGTCTACTCGACGAGTAGAATATGTTCAACCCATTCCTTGAAAAAATGAGTAGCAGGACCCATCCAAATACTTGGTTAGAGATTGATAGAAATCAATTTTCTTTAAATATCTTCCAATAATCTTCCACTTGAATGGAAATTGCTAACATGCACTTGAATGCAGACTCTAAAAAGGAGTACAAGTAACAAGTTATAGTATCAGAAGAGGTTGTTTTTGGCTTAGAACATTCCTTAAGCTCATCAGTGAACATGATGTCCTAAACAATTCAGCCGTTTTTGTAAATCAAAACAATTGTATCAACACCATAACATCTCTAACAACTTTGGTTCTCATTGTTGTGTTCATTTTGGCCATGAACAACTCTTGGTTTCATAAGTTCTTTAAGAGAATTTAAGCCTCACACTTACATATGTGATCTTCTATAGTATCATATCATAATTTTCTTGGCATCTTCCAAAATATAGGAATCATTAAAAGTACTACTTATCTTAATACACTCAGCATTCTTGCACTTTCATTATTTAGGGATGGTAATAAGTGCTCATTTGAATCATTCACCACTTTGTTGTCCTATTGAACCTAGATATTGGGATCTTCGGTCAATAAGGTTGGGTTATCACTATGGTGATTTTAGTCAATAGGCTTTAGGACCATTCCCAGCAAAAATGATACACTTGATCTCTCAGCATTCTTTTCGTTAAAGGATTCACTATGTTTTTCTTCGACTTAACATAGTTAACGGAGATTATACCTTTCGAAATTAGTTATTTAATGGTATTATGTCTCCAACAAACGTGTCAAGATTGACCATTATACATCCTATTTTATGCCCTAACAATAGCTGACTAAATATCACAGTGTATACTGAGAGCGTAACCGGCTTTTCCCAACGCGAAATATCCTCGAGAAAGTTACGAAGCCATTTTGCTTCTTCTCTAGTTTTATCTAAAGTAATAAACTTTGATTCCATCATAGATCGAGATATACATGTTTGTTTAGAGGATTTATAGGACACAACTCTGCCTCTATTGATGAAAACATAACCACTTGTAGACTTTAAATCCTTTGTGTCAGATATCCAATTCACATCGGTATATCCTTCTAACACTACATGATATCCTAAATAATGTAATCTATAATTTACCATGTATCTTGAGTATTTAAGAACCCTTCTTAACGCTTTCCAATGGTCATTTTCAAGATTACTTATAAATCCACTTAACTTGTGGACTGCACATGCTATGTCTGGACGTGTATAGTTTGTGATATACATTAAATTGACTATAACACGTGATTATTCCAATTGAGACACATGTTCGGCAGTATTTTTTGCTAAGTATCAACTTAGGTCCACTAGTGTTTTAATTGAATTATTGTCATACACCTTAAATCTCATAAGTATATCCTAAACATAATGTGATTGAGACAATGACAATCCTTCAAGTGTCTTAGAGATTTTAATCCCTAATATGACATCAGCAACTTCTATATCTTTTATATCTAAATGTTGTATCAAAAGTTTCTTGGTTGTAGTAATAACTTTCGAGTTATTACCCATAATTAGCATATCGTCAATGTATAAACACACAATCACATATTCATTACATGTGCTTCAGATGTTTACACATTTGTTACATTCATTAATTTCGAAGCCATTTGACAACATTGCTTTATCAAAATTCTCATGCCATTGCTTCAGTACTTGTTTTAATCCATATAGTGATTTACAAGTTTACACTTCTTGTTCTCTTACCCAGGAGCAATAAACCCTTCAAATTGTTCAATATAAATTTCTTCTTCAACTCTCCATTTAGAGAAATAGTCTTAATATCCATTTGATGTATTTCCAAAATTATGCAATACCGCGATTGCCATTAATACTCGAATAAACATGATCCTTGTAACAAGTGAATATGTATTGAAGAAGTCTAGACCTTTTCTTCGTCTATTTTGGCTACTAATCGAGCCTTATACTTGTCCATTGATCCATCAGACTTCAACATCTTTTTGAAAATCCATTTGCAACCTATAGATTTTATTTCCAGGTGGAAGATTAACCAATTCCCAAGTATGGTTTTGCATAATGGATTCAATTTCATTGTTGATAGTTTCTTTTCAGTAAGGTGCTTCGGGAGTAGACATTGCGTCGATAAATGTCCTTAGATCATTTTCTAGCAAATATGTTAAAAGATCTAGGCCAAATGTCTTAGTAGCCTTTAGCCTCTTACCGCACCTTAGTTCTTCATCTTCTTGATGATTTTCATTTGCGGTATCATAAGTTCATTTTTACTAACTTACTTTTTTTCTTTTACAAAGATGTCTTTAGAAAATGCAGCATTCCTAGATTCAATTATAATACTTTCATATACATCAAGTATTTCTAATTTATGAAACAAAAATCGATATGCACTAATTTTGTTTTCATATCCAATAAAAATACAATCTATTATCTGTGGTTCAATACTAACTTGTTTAGGCTTAGGTATATGTATTTTTGCTAAGCATCCCCACACTTTTAAGTATTTGTATGAAGGACTTCAACATTTCCATAACTTATACGGTGTTTCAACTTTGCTTTTGTGAGATGTTTTATTAAGGATGTGATTTGCGGAGAGTATAACTTCCCCTCACAAGTTTTGAGGTAAGCTTAAACTTATCAATATTGCATTCATCATTTTCTTAAGAGTTCGTTTATTACATTCAGCAACACTGTTTGATTGAGGTGAGTCATGTTTGATGAATTTTTCTAGATTATGAACATAATCATTCAAACGGCATAACATATTCTCCACTTCGACCACTATGAATCATTTTTATTCGTTTTCCAAGTTCATTATCAACTTCATTCTTGTTAGTGTTTAAACATTTCCAAGCTCAATCTTTACTTTTCAACAAGTATACATAGTTGTATCTTGTACAATCATCAATGAATGTGATGAAATACTTCTTACCACATTTAGTATGTGCAAATTTTAAGACACATATGTCACTATGAATTAATTCTAAAAATGTCGTGTTTCTTTTCATCGAATGAAATGGTATTTTGGCTAACTTAGCCTCTACGAAAATCTCGTATTTACCATTTATATTGAAATGCATAGATGAAAGTAAACTTAAACTCATTAACTTTTTATTTTTGCATGTCTTAATCTATTATGCCATAAATTGGATGACTAAAAAATATAAACAGAAGAAGATATTTTATTCATCGAATTATTTGGTACAATAGAGAGGACGTTCATTTTAAATAGTCTTTTGCCTACATACATGTTATTCATTTTAAATAGTCCTTTGCCTATATAAACAAACACTAGTTTGAAGCCATTTTTGCTAAGTAAAGAACTCGAAACTAAGTTCTTGCGAATGTCCGGCACATGAAACACATTGTTAAGAGTGAGTTCCTTACATGATGTCATCTTCAATACAATTTCGTCTTGTCCTTCAACTTTTGAACTTGACGAGATTTTCATAAACAACTTCTCACCATTCGTTGGATTATATGATGAGAACATTGCCTTATCGGCACAAATGTGACGAGTAGTGATAAGTGTGTTTTTGCACACTTATTAGATACTTTAATAAGCTAATTATTAATTAAATTGAACAAATTTCTATTCATAATGGTGTTATTATGGCTTTTTTAGGTCAAAACCCCAAAAGAAAAGAGAACAAGGCAAAAGAGAGTGAAAATGGACAAAACGCGTACAAAATTATGAATGAGGGACTAAAGTGCAGTCATTAGAAAGTTGAAGGACCTTGGAGTGCAATTTATGGATGGCATAATTGAAAGAAAAGTCAAATCTAAGGACCAATTTTTAATACCCAAACTTCACATCACATTTGGCCAATATGATTTATGTACTCTATGCTATTTATAATGTCATTTGTATTAATTTTCTTAATTGCTTTCTTTTAAAATGATGCATTCGATTATTGAGGTTTTAAGACCTTGGTATGGTGTTAGCCCTTTACTCTTTGACATAGGTGGTGAATTTTACATTGAGCTACGGTAGAGAAAAAGATGAATTTGGGTGTTGGAGATTGACTAGCTAAACAATGCTAATATTGAAAAGACCGCAATTAGTATAGACAAAGTTGCAAGTTCTCCACTCGATTGATCAAGTTAACCTTAAACCCTAGATATGTGATTGACACATTTGAGACATGATGCATGAAGAAATATGATCACAATGCGATAAGATAAGATTTATATGACATTATAAACATTGAGGTGCAAATCGTGGATATCGGTCGAGAATTGGGTGTCAATCGGGTAGGTAATGAATGAACAGTTAAGGAATTAGCTCTATAAAATATTTTGGAAACTTAGGGCAAGTAAATTGGATTGTAAACACATTACAATATGATTAGGATACTTGATTTGTACCTGCAATGATAGGAGACCACATCATGCTTCTTACACATCCTGCCTATTGATTTATCCTTGTAATGGTAAATTCCTTTACCCTTAAGCATTAGCCACGTCTACCACTTCTTTAAGACATCAAGTATGTAACATATTATCCCTAAATTTCATACAAACCATCCAAGGATTGGTACAAAATTAGAATTTAACTAGAAAGAGACACCCCCTACTTAACATGTGATGATTTGTCACTTTAACATCAAATTCCTTCAATCTTAAGGCCCCCATCACATCTTCTAAAGCCTTAGCACCTTATATTGGATAGATATATCTTATACATAAGGATCCAAATACAAGAAAGGAAAAGTCAAATATGGCTGCATAAAGCCACATCTTGCTTGGACACCTCATGCTTAGAGATACTTGTCCTTTAATCATCAATTTCTTCATCCTTAAGTGTCAAGCACGACCCTAAACCTTAAGACTCTTTGTAATACCCCTAAATAGGACACATAACCCTAAATATGTTTCTGAAGTTATCCCCAAGTGAAAGAGAAAGCAAAAGAGCTAAGGAAAAATAGGAAATAGAAAGTCGGGAATATGGAGTTCTGGGCAGCTGAATTAGTATACTATTTTGAGGTATGTCTTTATTTTTTTTGAGAGTTTTATAGCTTGTTGAACCTCTGGGATTGATTAAGATCGTGTTGGGGGTGTTTTGATGATTTATGATGGCAAAAATAAGGACAATTAATTAGAAGAACTTGAAAGAAAATAACCTGNACCTTTGATTTTAAGTAATCCCTTAGGTATAACTTATATTTACAAATATGAATGTTTTTATACAAGATTTAGAAGTATAGAAATGATCTTTAATAGGTTAGAGTCAAATTTTTGAAAGTCTAGTTCAAATGAAACTCAAAACAGCCATGAGGAAAATTGTTTGATTTGGTGTCTGTAAAAAGGAGTGCCTTTGAGGCTGTAAATCCCTCACTTGTGACAAATTTATGGCTTGATTACCATTACATACATGTTATATAAGTGTGGTAATAATTTTGGAATTATTGGTTATAGTTAAGGGTGTTAAAAAGGATTAGAAAAATACTTGGACAGCGAGGGAAACTTGAAAATAGATTTTGTCCATTTGTGTATTTAACTTAGATTCAACATTTACATGTCCATTAACTATCTCTTAGGCTTAGTAAATACATTTGAAGGAGTGCTAGGTTTTTAACAATAATTGCACGACGTTGATGTTCATAATTGGACTCGAGAAATAGTGTGATTTATGGGACTAGTTTGCAATGCAATTGGTAACTTGAATTGTTAATGTCATCTAAATTATTTTGGCATGAATGCACGTAGCACGGGATTGTATGTGATCAAATTGAGGATTGTGTTTAATATATTAGATGGTAATACAGGTGATTCTCTGACTTTAAGTGAAAAAGAGAATTGATTTACACCCCGTAGAAGCGTGCACATGCATAAGGGCAAAAAGGTAAGTGAACATCCATTTGCAACTATGATGCAAAAACGTAATGTTTGCGGTATAGTAGTGTTGGAATACTTACATAACTCTGATAAGGAGCTCATTGTGTATCATTTGATGGTTATGATTATTGGATGTGTTACTCATGAGCATTTTCATGTACATGCACGACATACGTCCAGGTTGAAAATCTAGCATGACAACATTATTGTAAAATTGAGCTTTTCTCATAAAATATTTTATTGACCACTACTAGGGCACCGAGACATGTGAGGCATGCTTATATGATATGTTTTGGCACCGCGGGTGATACTTCCTAGTTGATTGCAATGGTGGATACGGGATGGGCCTTTGGTAATCACAAGAGGGTGGACCACTTGACTGTGCCTTTGTGATAATCTGATTATTGGCGCTGCTAGGTGGATACTTCTTGGGTGATCATGGGGACATTTAGGGGATGGACCTCTAGTGGTTACAAAAGGATACTCCACTCGTCAGTGTTGATGTCTGATTGACCATTTGATTATTGATATTAATATTGTGCAAAGCTCTATCCGGTGGATAGTAGCGGGTCAAGGGCCCAATGAAAGATTTTAAATGAAATTATTTCGAGTCGACTTTGACGAGTATTTGAGTGTGATACGTCTTTAGCATGAGTTTAAATTAAATTGCATGGTGTCATATACTATTATCATTCATACTTATTGGGCATTGGCATATGTAGTTCTTGCATTGTAGGCGAGCATGGAACCTCCTAGGAGACATGGCTGGATGTGGAGCTCTTACGGGATTCTGAAGTTTGATGTACATGGATGACGACCTGTAGGGTTATTTTGTGGACTCCCGTTGTATTATATTTTGGGGGATCCTATATGACTTTTGAAATGGCATGTAAATTTTTTTACAATCTCAGGATAAATATGTTAGACTATGGTTTTATGATCTTTGGTTTCGGATATACTTTTGGAGATGCTTTCATTTTATTAACAAAAAAAAATGTGTGGGTGAATTTGGATGTCTAGGTCAAGTCAACAATTGTATTCCTTCACTGGTTAGTATAGTATTATCTATATAAATGGGGTGTGACAAAGAGTGGTATCAGAGCAAGGTTATAATTTTGTAGACTGTCCATGTACATGATCTCGGAGTACAAAAAAGTACAGCTCAGCCTGTAATTTTTATTTTGTTGCAATCATTTTGCATACTTTATGATTAATATCGGCCAATCTTTATTACGACTGTTTTGTAAACAGATATCGCAGTCATGGTAAGAATTAGAAGTGAATGCAGTGGAGAAACTAGAACTCCAAGGCAAGAAGCAAGTGTCACAGATAATAATAGGGATATGGTTATTGATAGACCTATGGAGCAGTGGAACGCCAAGCACAGCAAATTCAATAATTAATGCAATAACGAGAAAGGGGAAAACAACAAAGGGCCGAGTTCATGCAACCACCACAAAATGCTGAACAAATTGAGATAGTTGGGGAAAGATTTAGAAAATTAAACCTTGCAATATTTGAGGATGCATTATACCCAACAGCAACAGAGGATTGGTTGAGAACTTTAGAAAATGTGTTTAGATATAGTAGAGTCTCAGAAGTGGAGAAAGTGGTTTGTCCTTCCTTTATGTTGCGAGATAGTGCTGGACACTGGTGGGAAATGAGAGTAGCATTGAAGATGTGATTGTTATGACTTGGGATAGATTTAAAGAGTTATTCCGTAGTAAATATTTTACAGCCCCAGTTCGAGCCATGAAGATGAATGAATTTATACAGTTGAGACAAGGAGGAATGACGGTGGGAGAGTATATTTGCAAATTTGAACAACTATCTAGATTTGCAGCCTATATGGTTAGTACCGATGCACTTAAATTGGAAAGGTTTCTTGAGGGATTGAGGCCGGGATTATGTAGAGATGTAAACATGGAAGGAGCCTAAAGGATGTCATATTCACAAATAGCAGAAAGGGCATTAGTTGCAGAATAAGATGAACAAAGAATTAGTCGTGCTCAAGAGGCTCGACAACAGTTTAGACAAGGTTGGTGACAATGTTTTCCTAAAAGTGATAAGAAAAGAGCATTCCATGGACAGAATCAAAAACCCAAGTTTCAATTGAGACAAGGACAGCAACAGTGGGATCAGGGTAAGTGTCCAAAGATAGATCAGAACAAAGCCTCAACAGCACAATCATCTTGCCCCAGATGTGGTGGGCAGCATACATAGAGCATGTCCTACAGAGAATAGGACATTTTATGTTTGTGGAAAGATGTGACATCTTGCTAGAGCATGCCCAGGTAATCCAAATTCTATAGAGCAAAAAAATGTGCCAGCTAGGGTGTTTACTCTTATCAGATCAGATGCTGAGCTAAATCCATCAGTTGTAACAAGTAAATTCTCTACCTTTGGCATTATAGCACTTATACTTTTTTATTCTGGAGCTACGTATTCATTTGTGTCTACGGAGTATGTGAGGAAGTTGGGTAGGATACCTGATGTACAAAAAGTCAGTTATTGTGTGACTATTCCATCTGGAGAGGTCAAACAAACTAATTTGATTCTAAAAGCATGTGTGGTCCTTATAAAAAATCGAGATCTCTATACAGATTTAATTGTATTGGATATGAGAGATTAAGATATTATTTTATGGATGGATTGGTTGTCAAAATATCAAGCTCCTATAGATTGTAAGAAGAAGTCGATAACCTTTCAACCTTTGGAGGACGAACCATTCATATTCGATGGGATTGGAAAAGGTTTCAAATTCCCAATTATATCAACATTAAAAGTACAAATGTTACTAGACAGTGGGTATATGGGTTACTTGGTCTGTGTCATAGCGATTGAAGCACAACATAATCTAAATCTTAGTGATGTACTAGTGGCCCAAGAGTTTCCAAAGGTATTTCCCGATGATTTACCTAGGATACCACAAGATTGTGAAATATATTTTGTAATTGATTTAATTACAGGAACATCTCCATTTTCCAAAGCCCCATATAGAATGGCCACAACCGAATTGAAAGAGTTGAAGTCACAATTAGAAGAGCTGTTGGACAATGGTTTTATTAGGCCTAGCTTTTCACCTTGGGGTGCACCAGTATTATTTGTTCGAAAGAAGGATGGTACAATGAGATTGTGTATAGATTATCGAGAATTGAATAAGGTAACAATTAAGAATAAATATACACTACTGAGGATTAATGATTCGTTTAATCAACTTTAAATCATTAATCAACTTTAGGGTGTAGCTATATTTTCGAAGATTGATTTGCGATCTAGATACCATCAACTAAGGATAAAGGAAGATGACATTTCTAAGACATCATTTAGTATGAGATATGGTCATTATGAGTTTTTAGTGATGCCATTTGGGCTGACAATTTGATGAATCGGGTATTTAAGGATTTTCTCGATAAGTTTTTCATTTTATTTATTGATGACATCCTTATTTATTCTTGTACTAGGGAAGAACATACTAAACATTTGAGGATAGTACTTCAGGTGTTAAAGGACAGGCAGTTATATGTCAAGTTTAAGAAATGTGAATTTTGGTTAGACGGAGTCGTATTTTTGGGGCATGTAATATCAGGTGAGGGCATATCAGTTTACCCAAGTAAAGTGGAGACTATTAATAATTGGCTCTGGCCTACAAACCATTCAAAAGTTCAGAGTTTTATGGGTTTAGCTGAATATTATCATAGATTTTTAGAAGGATTTTCAAAAATAGCTTCTTCTTTAACGAAATTAACTAGAAAGGGTACAAAGTTTGAATGGACAAATGTTTGTAAGCAAAGTTTTCGGGAATTGAAGAAAAGATTGACTTCGGCCATTATCCTTTCAATTCCATCTGGTATTGGGAACTTTATGGTTTACAGTGATGCTTTCAAGAGTGGTTTGGGATGTGTATTGATGCAAAATGGTAAAGTTATTTCATATGCATCAAGGCAACTTAAAGACTACGAAAAGAATTATCCTACACATGACTTGGAGCTTGTCGCCGTTATATTTACACTTAAAATATGGAGGTATTTTTTGTACAGGGAAAGGTACGAGATTTATACTGATCACAAAAGTTGAAATATTTGTTTGTACAAAAGAAATTGAATATGAGACAAAGAAGGTAGCTATAGTTGGTAAAAGATTATGATTTTGTTATCAATTATCACCCTGGTAAAGCTAACATTGTAGCTAATGCGTTGAGTAGAAAGTCGATATCTAAGGTTGCAACTATGAGTCTGACTCAAAAACCAGAGTGGGTGGACTTACAAAAAATGGATATTGAAATTGTATCTTCAGGATTTGTGGAGGCTAAACTTGTAGCATTAACACTTTAGCCAACTTTATTAAATAGAATCCAGCAAGGGCAACAAGACGATGATTAATATTCCAGGGTGAAGAATGATATACATGATGTAAAAGCCTCAAACTTTTAGATATCGAAAAATGCTATCTTGCTATCTTGCAGTTTCTAGGGCGATTGTATGTACTTGATGCAGAAAATATCCGAGGTGATATTCTATCTAAAGCACACTTGACACCATATTCTATTCATCTAGGAGCTACTAAAATGTATAGAGATTTGAAGTTGCATTATTGGTGGCCGAACATGAGAGGTGAGATAGCGGAATATGTGGGACAATGTTTAATGTGTCAACAGATAAAAATAGAACATCAAAGGCTTGCATGAACCTTTTAATCATTACCCATCCCAGAGTGGAAATGGGAAAGAAATACAGTGGATTTTGTAGTGAAATTACCAAAAACAACTAAAGGATACTATAGTATTTGGGTTATTGTGGATAGGTTGACTAAATCAGCTCATTTCATTCCAGTTTGTTCCACTTATTTCATGGACCGATATGCTCGACTTTATGTACAAGAAATAGTTAGACTTTATGGAGTGCCACTATCTATTGTTTCAGATAGAGATTCTAAGTTTTTTTTCTCTTTTTTGGAAAAGCTTACATAAGGCTTTGGGAACAAAGTTATCTTTTAGCACGGCTTATCATCCTCAGACCGATGGAAAAATCAGAAAGAACAATACAAATATTAGAAGATATGTTGAGGGCTTGTGTATTAGATTTTCAAGGCCAGTGGAGTAAATTTTTGGATAAAACAACAGTTATCAGGCTACGATTGGAATGACTCCTTATGAAGCGTTGAATGGTAGGAAATGTAGATCTCTAGTGTATTGGGATGAGGTTGGAGAAAAGAAACTATTAGGAACGGATATGGTTCGTGAAATGGCTATAGTTGGGATGCAAATACATCAGCGGATGCAAATGGCTCAAGACCAACAGAAACATTATGCAAATCAAAGAACAAGAATGTTGGAATTCACAGTCGGAGACCAAGCATTTTTGAAGGTAGAGCCACTGAAAGGAGTTATGCGATTTGGAAAGAAAGGAAAGCTAAGCCCAAGATATATTGGTCCCTTTCTTATTGCCGAAAGAATTGGAAATGTTGCCTACAAACTTGATTTTCCTTCATCATTGTCTCAGGTGCACAATGTATTTCATGTATCCATGCTAAGAAAATAAATTGAAAATCTTTCTCATATATTGAAGAACAAACCGATGGAGATAAAACTATATTTGACTTATGAAAAATAATTCGTAGAGATTCTTCAACGAGAGGTAAAGAAACTTAGAAGCAAGAGAATTTCATGGGTTAAGGTATTGTGGCGGGATTTGTCGACAGAAGAGGCCACTTGGGAAAGAGAAGATGAAATGCAAGTTAAATATCCTGAACTTTTGGGGTAAGCCAATTTCGAGGACGAAATTTTATAAGGAGAAGAGGATGTAATACCCCAAACTTCACATCACATTTGGCCAATATGACTCATGCATTCTATTCTAATTATAATGACATTTGCATCAATTTTCTTAATTGCTTTCTCTTAAAATGATACATTCGATTATTAAGGTTTTAAGACCTTGGTATGGTGTTAGCCCTTTACTTCTTGACTTAGGTGGTGAATTTTATGTTGAGCTATGGTAGAGAAAAAGATGAATCTGGGTGTTGGAGATTGACTTGCTTAGCAATGAGAATATTGAAAAGACCGAAATTAGTATCGACAAAATTGCAAGTTCTCCATTCGATTGATCAAGGAAGGTAACCTTAAACCCTAGATAGGTGATTGACACATTTAGGACATAAGGCATTAAGTAACATGATCACAATGTGATAATATAAGGTTTATATGACATTATAAACATTCAGGTGCAAATCGTGAATATCAGTCGAGAATTGGGTGTCAATCGGGTAGGTAATGGATGAACAGTTAATGAATTAGCTTTATAAAATATTTTGGGATCTTAGGGCAAGTAAAGTGGATTGTAAACACATTACAATAATCTTATGATACTTGATTTGTACCTGCAATGATAGGTACAAAATCAGATTTTAACCCCAAGAGACCACCGCATGCTTAGTCACCTTCTACTTGTTGATTTATCCTTGTAATGGTAGATTCCTTCACTCTTAAGTATTATCCATGGCTACCACTTCTTTAAGTTCAAATATGTG
>CAIGRQ010086649.1:0-11265 GCA_903798375.1 Fraxinus sp. D2006-0159
AAAAAAAAAAAAATTTTTAAGGTTTTTTTTTTTTTTTTTTTTACAACAGCTTTTCATATGTAAAATTATTTTTTTGTCGCGTATTAGCCCGGTTTGAAATTTTGCAGCCCGGTCTTGGATCCAATCCTGGATCCGTCCCTGGTAGTAGTGATAGTGATATATCCTGTACACTTGAACACATTAATCACTCAGGTCATCTAACAGGAAATAGGCGTAGATATTTGATCACCTTGAGATGGGCAATGGGTTGGTATGTCTCTCTCTCTCTCTCTCTCTCCACGAGGACATTATGATATTATTAGTGTGTTCTTTGTCCATTCTACACAAACACATGATAAAAAGAAAAATCTTATGATGCATACTGCAGGAGATCTTTGATGATTTGGTTTCGAACTATCTGTATGGAAGAGTATTGAAACTAATACCCTTTCATTCTTGTTGTAATAGATTTGCAAGAAATCCGGATCTATGGAAATCAAGACAAGCTTCAAAGCAGTCTGCTTATGAAGAGTTTTATGCAGCATTTGGACCAAAAGAAACCAAGGCTTCACAAAGTGAAAGCTTTCTTGTACATACTCGTTACAAATCACAGAAGGAAAAGTTTAAGGGCGTGAGAAAGAGATTGACACTTGTCTATCTAATGATTTCGCTCCCAACTCTGGTTCCCAATTCTTGGTCACCTGAGTTCAGTTAAATTAAAAAGGTCAGGCAATAAACAGGTGCCAGAAAGGGCCGGCTTTGCCAAAGATGTGATGGACAATGGTGCTTTTAAAGGCAAAAACAAAAAGCATAAAATGGAAAATACTAGTAGTGTGACGAAGAATATTATTAAAGAGGGAAAAATATCTTCCAGATAAACCGACTACTGTTGTGGAGAAAAAACGGCGCGGGGAAGATGCTTTGTCAAAATCTTTGCAAAAGAAGCAGAAGAGTGGGATATAAATCTGATAGTATTTGATCTTTTGTTATCTTTGATACTGTGCTCTAGTCTTCAACTTTTACCTCAAATCAGACAGATTATAATGTCGTTATCATTTTTATTTATTTATCATTATTTTTTTTATTTTATTTTTTTTTTTTGGCAATTTTCTTTCTTTGTTTAAATGTAATATGCTACGGAGCTTAGGCAAAATTGGATTCGGCAGGGAGATGGACCTTTGCTGCTACAAAGAGAACTGTTGATTTCATATATCTAAGTTGAAAATTACATTAAACAACAAAATGTGACTAAATCAAAACTGGTTGCATTACAAATTGCAAAAAGCCATATTGTCCTCGAAAAAAAGCATAAACTCTAATATACAGCAGCTGAATACATCAAATCCAAATGAAAGAATTTGTGGTAGGTACTCTTCTTTGTTGATTATGTCTTCAGTAATCCTATGGAGGCTTGCACCTGGTACATGAAAATGATGTCTGAGTAAAGCTTCTTATGGAGGAAATGGGCAACATTTTGGGAGTTAGAAGTTACTTATTCTGCGTGGGATTTGATCCACTTGGGGGTACTCTTCGGAAGCTCGATTTCACCTTCTTGAATGGATTCTTCTCATCTGGATGCAAACTTTTAAAAGCTTGTGTAGATGAATCTATGCTTTTAGAGGATGCTTTTGTCTCTGTGATGAGACGGGCTCCTTGTGCTACGTGCAGGTGAGATTGCAGAATCAGCACTAGTGCAAGAACAGAAGAGATCATCATTCTAAAGTGGGACATCATAATTATTTTTTGATTACTTTTTACTTTTGTTTGATAAAAAGATGACACAAGAAATTTTGTGATGGGAAATTGAAGGTGTGATATTAAGTTCTTGTTTTTGAAGTTTATATACCTAAATTTCTTGCAAAATCTACTGGGAATCCAATGCAAGTGGATTATCATGTGATGCTTCTTTGACTGTATCGCGTTACAACCCTGACTTCCATATTAGTTGTTACAATTTCAGTGTGTGGTCATGTGGCTAGGCACGTGATAATATTTTAGTCTGTGGGAGCTGAAGGAGTTGATACTTTATTGCTTTTCTTCTGCATATCAGAGATTTTATATGGTTTAGTGAAGAGATTGTGTGCATTTTTTTCTAATCCCTTTCATGGTATTATATAAAGAAAAACCAGTGGGTTTTAGCCAGTTGGCTTTGTTTTTTACTGCTACTTTTTTTCATGGCATTCAAAATGGATCTACAAGAATGCCTTGTTGTTTGTTTAGTCATCTATTTTCTGCTCAGATGCAACTGAAAGGGACCTTTATCCTCCTCTGGAGATTTGAGTTCTTGGACACTGCCCTGCTCAGATGCATGGACATGTGCAGTTTGGCATAGTCCATTCCAAAGTGTATGTTTAGTGCGTAGTACCAAACCGTGCAATTAAGAGTCTTGAACAGGATGAGTCTCTGTCACCATCTCTGTCCTAAAAATCAAATTTTGACACATTCAAATTATAGTGGGACACCATTCAGCATGTGTGTGTGTGTGTATAACAAAAAACAAAAAAAATGTTGAGTTGTGTGCCAGTGAAACTGACACACTTAAGATTTTAATGATGTATCAAAATTTGATTTGAAGACAATCAAGGAGACAACGAGATGAGGATGATAGATCAAGACTCAGTATGGACACGTCCAGTGTGATAGCCCATTTAAAATTTCATGTTGCACGACTCAAAACGCTAGAAGTTCAAGTTTGGTGTGGAATACTAGATAATGAAATTAAAATGATTTTAGTTTCTTTTTCTTATTATTTTTGGTGTTTAGTCTATCTTCCAAATATGCTATAAATAATATGAGTTTTGATTGTGCATGGATTAATATTGTAAGAACGGGATCGGCTTAGTAGAAGAAATCGAGAACTTATCTGATTATAGATCGAAATAAAAAATTTGGAATCTATTATGATAGTTTAAGAGCCAGCTAGATTAGCTTTAAAATTGGCATGCTTGCAACCAAAATAGGATGATTCACTCTAAAATTTGTTTTGAATTATATAATTAGGGTTTTTTTTTTTTTTACCTTTGATTCGACTCTTTGATGTCTTAGATTTCTCAATTTAATATCCAGGTTGATTTTCAAAATATTAATATGGACGTCTTTAACATCTTTTAATTTTGAAAGAATTTCAAATAAAGAGTACAAATTTCAACAACTTAGCAACCCAATGAAATTGTAAATAAAACAGCCAGATTTGGCCAAGAAAAAATAACCTTTTATTGAAAATGTAACTAGAATGTCATGTGTAAACACAAAAATGATAAGGTAAGCAAGCTCGAGTGTTCAAATTCAATAGTCAAATGATGCTATATAATCAAATCTCCTACCTGCAGTCTTGGAAATGAGAATCTTGACAATGTTTGGTTCAGTTCTTTTTTGTCATAAAACAAGTGATTAAAATCCTTTTAGCCGTACCATTTGATTTAAAATCTCTATGCAATTGGCATTTATTTTATATTTTTTGGCTCAAGCTCCATCTTCAATTTAACCATGTTATTTTTTCTTATTCTAGTTTGGATCCCAAATTCCAGATGGATGTCTTAGCTTTAATAAATATAATAGAGAATTTTGTGTCTAAGAATTCAGGAAAAAGTCGCTTGAGTCTTGATTGTTAGTCAAGTCATTATTTGACGTTAGAGCAAGACTAAGAGGACCTTGCGTGCCATTGCCAAACCAAGCAAGGACGAAACTTTGGGCATTGAACAATTTGAGTTTATATAACTATATTCTTGAAAACAAAGTGATTCATGTAATTTTTTCTAGTTCAAAAGAGTGAAGAATTGAAAGAAAAAATCCACATGCATTACAAATTGGGTTATCAGCCTTTGAATATTGGTTTACCTTTCAAATTGCTATTTACGACAATGTACAACCATTCTTATGACAATTTTCCAACTGCTTCTTGAGCTATTTGGTTGCTTATGTTATACTTTTGCTAGTTGTAATAGCAAACATAAACTCCTACCGAATGTAAACTCTTAGGATTTAGTTCTCAACATAAACATTACTTGTATTTAAACCGTAAAACGTTGAAAATAAACTTTTAGCTATGTAATTAACGTGTTTAATCTTTAAAGCTCAACATAACTTAGCCCTCATTTAATGGTCATTATTTGGCAAAAATAAAGTTTTGAATAATGAATTTTTGGAGAATGTATGGTTAAAAAGTAGGGACAAATTTTAAATTTATGTTATTGATAAACAATTACAATTAAATATTAATGTAAGTACAATCAGCAAATCCTCTTACCTAACTATTTTTTCACCTCCTAAATTCACTAGTATAGATGCTTAAATTAGCACAAGATGAGAAATAACTATTTGAGAATGAGATATTCGAATTGCATGTCATTCTTCAAATGGAGGGGGGTATTTATAGATTTTCCTCCAAGCGTTGGGGGTAGTTTGGTAATTTTAACTTTGTGCCACGTGCTGTTCTTTATTGGTAATATGATAACTAATTTCAGTTAAGGATCACGTTTTATTTATTTACCCATGTGCTCCTTAATAACAGCCTAAAGCCAGTATGGATATGGGGTTGGACCGCGACCGGATATGCAAACCTTTGGCTTCTTTATTTCTTCACTTTATCTTATGCTTTGTCCATGATACGCTTTGTCCATGGGGTTGGTCCGCGACCGGATATGCGAACCTTTGGCTTCTTTATTTCTTTCACTTTATCTTATGCATTGTCCACGATATGCTTTCGTCTATGGATCGTGCTAAAAGGTCAACAATAGTCTCTCAAGTCCAATTTCACTATTTATATTGAATCTAGTACTTCATTTACCGTGTGTTTGGTTGGCGTGGCTATTGAGAGCTTCCTTTCCACTCAGCCTTTTACTGGTCAAGGAGAATGTTGGACACATGTCGGCCATCATTTCTGCTTTATGCGATTGAATGGGCCTTATTCACCCTATTCTCTATAAATGGCATGTGATATTTTTGGCCGTTCGTGGACTGTATGTTATTTTTCTCGGGATCCAAATAACTATTAATTCATTTTCAACGATTATGATTACCATTTTAACGGTCAATATCCTTAGTCAGAATCTATAAATATGTCATTACTTCAGTTGGTCTCCCTCTTCTTGTTTCTTTACTTCTTTTGAATAGCAAAGATTTCTCATTTTTGAGCTTACAATTTCTGCCTCTTTTTCTCCCATGTCTTTTCACACTAATTCTCATAATGCATCTGGTGATTCAGATTCAAGTAATCCGACTTCGTAGGTGATTCTTCCGACAATTTTTCTTCTCTAGTAGAAATTTTATATTTTAAAGTGCTCCCTTGTAGCGTAGTGAAATATTTTGGTGTATGTGAAATTTGCAGATTACCAAATTAACTGTTCCTAAGTTACCGAATGGTTATTAATTATTCGTTTTAAATTTTGACCCTACGTACAGAATTAATTAATCAAAAGCAACAAGTCATTTTTAATTGTTTGTAGATGGTTAATCAAACAAGTCAATTATCATAAGTTGAATTACCGCAGTTTGTAATACTAAAGCAATAAATAACACCAATATTGACTACTGAGAACTCAACTAGGTAAAAACTCCGGGATCAAGCCAGTTACCTCCACTATAGACAATATGGATTACCGTCCGTTTCCAGTCTAGCAAATTTCACTAGTTCCCGTTGTTGTAATTCCAGTAATCTCCAAGATCTGTTGTTTCTTCCAGACTCATAATCTGCTACCGTAGATACTATCTAACTAACCTGCTAGACTTCCCGATGTACCTCCGTAGCTTTTAATATCCGCTGTCTCCTTCCAACTTCCTGATCTTCTTCAATTGTCTCTTCCAAGTGGATTTCTAAGAACCTACTCCAAGGTCTTGTGCTCTTCCTACACTTGTAGTCCAAACTCTCTCAACCTCCAGAAACTTTTGAAGTCCAACTGAGAAAGTGCATTCCTAAGGATGTTTAGGAAGTTGGTGTCTTGGATTCTTTAATTTGATGTTTTCCCCAAGTGTGGTTGAAAGATTTCAAGATTGAAAAGAATAAATCAAAAAGAAGGAATGTATTCTTGGATCTCTAAAGAATGATATGAGGCAAAAAAATAATAATCAACCACCACAGAAATTCATGTATAGGCTTGGGTATTTATATAAGAGGGTAATTAAGTTGAATGGGTTGAATAAAATACTTTAAAACAGCAATTAGGGTTTTTTTGGATCGACCTGTCGCTTGAGCGAGAAGTGGCGACAAGCAAGCGACACACTGTCGCTCGAGCGAGAGCTCAAAGACAATCGAGCGACAGGCATTCTGTTTTTGTCGCTCGAGCATTATCCAAGCGATAGTCTAACGAAAATGTGACGTCGTGTTTCTCCTCTTTTCATGCTCGAACCCTAGACCTCATAACCCGACTTATACAAATTGCACCCTAGGTCCTTGATTTTTACAACACGTTACAAATTAGTCCGTATGTCCACAGAATCGTCAATACTAAAAACCTAACAGTACGCATTAATCCAACACTTTTAAGTCAAGTCGAAAATTTTCGGTCTGGCGCTAAGATTCCAATGGAACAGGTAAATCCTCTAGAGCACGATTCAATCTTAATGAAGATGTGATGGACGTTTTTAAAGATTCGGGTATTTTTAGTAACCTTACTGAAAGATTTGTCTGACATTAGGACCCGTTTCAACAATCCTACTGACATAGAGCTTTTGTGTTTAATCCATTTCAAATTGTGGATCTCCCTCTCCCAAGTTGCATCGCTATCTACAATTATTCATTAGATATGGGACTTCGAATTCCCTTTCATCCCTTTTTTCGGGATACCTTTTCTGCTTTGGACATAGTTCTCTCCCAACTTACCTCAATTAGATAGGTCCAACTTTCTGGTTCATTTTTGTTATGGGGGACCGTGAGCCTACCGGAGGAGCTTTTCTCTGATATATTTTGCTTGCTTTATCATCATGGCTGTTAGAAAACCTATGAATCCCCATAAATGGTATTATTCTTTTAACTTGCTTTCCCATAGCCTGTTTGGCGTTGGTAACTTTTACCATTCAAATACCTTCTTTGAAAGAAAATTCTTTCTTTGTTCATGGTAATTGGGAATTTCAACCCAATGACGACTTTCCTTCTTTCAATATGCCTTGAACTTGTGGTAAGTGATCGTTAATCCGCTGTTTGCTTTTCTATTTAAATTCGACGCACTCTAATTTTGATGATTTGCTATATGGCGAACCTCATTTTGTGGTTCGAAGTCACTCTCTTGACAAGCTTATTGTCTTATAGGCTTCAGTTTTCGTTTACCCTCTGAAATTCGCAAAGTTGAGAGATTGTTCCATCCTTCTAACTCCAATTTTCATAATCTCGGCATTCAAACTACCATTGGTGAGTTCATTTCGTTGGTTGCTATGCTTTTGACTTCGGGTATTTTAGCTGGTTGCCTTCATCATTTTGTTCTAATACTTATTTTCCTTCCGTTCTCAGTACGGGCAAGTCTAGACGTGACCTTCTAAGTATCAAAGAACATCTACACCCATAAACAAGTCGGCATTCTCGCTTTTACTTCGTCCATCACTGCTCATGAGGGGGCTTCCTTCTAAAGCAGAACGCTCCCCAATTTATTTATTTTTACATCCCATAGCTTCAGCAGATCGTTTAGCCCCGTTCTTAGCTCTGGTATTATCGAAGTATTTAGCACCATCCCCACCGAGGATTCACCTATTTAGTCTCCCTCTTTCGCGAAGTTTGTTTTTAATCAAAGACATTTACACATCATTAGTGATTTTTTAGGCTCAATCAAGGAAGGTCGATGGGGGTTAGGATTTTCCAACCATGTATATATCATCAAAAAGCCAGAATATGGGGAAAGATGGGTACATAAACCTAGCCTCTTGAAAGCAACAAATGTCTAAAAACAACAGGAAAACAATGAATGAGAAAGTATTACTTCCTATATAATGAAAGTAAAAACAAATCAAATCTTGACTATAAACTTTTGAAGCTGGACAGTCCATATCTGTCAATCTACACAAGTGCCCAAATTTGACGCGGAACGTCAAGTGGTCCATACTCTTGGTATCAGTGTTGCTCCCAACCCTCTGAAGCTAAAGAGTCTGCAACCTAGTTTTTCTCACGATAAATGTAGAAAATAGTGTCCCGTTGGAAGGAGATGAGGCATCTGATGTTGACAAGGAAAGGTCTCGATACAAGGGTATGTGCCGAAGCACTAAAGAATATGTGCAGGCTGAAGTTGTTATTCTCGTCGACATTAGGAGATTAGCTTCAATCTTAGCACAGACTCGATTGGACAACATAGCTCATTCTGAGTAGATAGATTTTGAAATTACCAAGCTAAATGAGGCACTCCAACCGATTAAAGTTAATTATCTCATGTGATCCAAGAAGGTTCCTAGGAGCGAGATGAACTGACTTCACTCTGTCAGCATTTAGAAAGTAGCAAGGCTAGGCTTTCTAATGTGGAGTTTGCAATTGTTGAAATAAATGCTTACAAAGCCAAACTTGTTAAAGAATCAATGCAGAAATGGGGAAATAGAGTTCTCAACATTATTAGGAAGTATGTCCTGAATAGAACTTGGACCTTCTGGGTATTTGCGAAGATGATGTCAACAAAACCTATTTTTTTGAAATTTTCGATTTTCATATATTTTTTCCTTTTTTGTTGAGCCTTTTTTGCTCGTGGATTCTTATATTAATTCTCTATAAATTTATTACTATGACTGCACCAAATTGCGTGCTTTATCATTTTGAGGAGCTCATTCAGCACCGTTGGGTTCTTTTTTTGCCCTTTTTGGTTTAAGCATGAGTTTGTGTTACGTTATTTTACTTGTTTTAATATTGTACTACTTTTGTCATTTGTGGCTAAGGGCCATATTTTGCATAACGATAAATATTTTTGGGCGTAAATGCAAGCCATAACGTTGTATGAGGTAAAGAACATATTATTGAACAACTGAATCGCATTTTTTTTATTTGTACGTACTTTCTTGTGTAGCTAGACAATTTTGTCGTAAAAAAATTGATATGTGCTCATCCTTAACAACTTTTTGGAATTATAGGAGAATGGATTTTGATCCTATTTTCCTTCGTTGAACGTTGTTCACCTTCATATCTTTATGTTGAATAAATTGACGTCGCCTTAATTTTCTTTGGCAAAACTGATCTCGCCTTTAGATCTTTCTATTAACACAATTGACCTCACTTTAAATATGAGACTGTTTGCAGGATTAACCTTACGACAATTATCATAATATGTAGAAAGGAATTCGCCCTTCACATTTCCTGTTATAGAATTTCCATAACCGTGTTTCAGTTTAGGCTTTGATGTTACAATACTTCCTTCCGTACTCGCAAGACGGTCTTTACTGGATAATAGATTTTTCAACACATCCTTCACAGTTTCGGATGCTTGCTTTCCTGCAAAAGGATTTTCAAACATGTTTTTTTCAAAAACTATGTTGGTGTTGATTAGTAGAGCCCTTGGGGCAGCTTTCCTCAGAGCGATAAGGTAGCATTCTCTCACGATGGCTTGATCTTCCTTTACCAAAATTACTCATTTTGGAGTTTCGAATTTTAAGCACAGGTTATGAATAGAGGTTACAGCTTTGAGCAGTTTTAAAGTGGGCCTTCCCAAGAATCCTATTATATGCAAACTTGCTATCCATGATTAAAAAATTCATGCATCCTTGGAATACAATGGGTTCTTCACTTATCTCCACTACTAGTGTGACTCGTCCTCTAGGGATCATAGTGTCTCCCGTGAAACCATAAAGTGGTTCAAATGATGGCACCCAAGGATGGTCAATCTGCATTTGGTTAAAGGCGCTTCCCAATAATATATTGACAGAATTGTCGTTATCCACCAGCATGTGGCTGAGATTGTTGAGAACTATTATAGCCCGCACTGCCAACGCATCACAGTGGGGATATACAACAACTTGTTCATCAGCGTTATTGAAAGTTATTGGAAGGAATGCAGGTTGGGAGTTACCTCGGATCCAGAAGTTTTCTAGCGTGGCCTTTTCGGAGCTTGTATAGAGTTCTTCTGTGCGTTCATTGTCTCTCTTCAATATAAGGTCGAGAGTGTTTACCTGTTGATCCTCACGAAGAGTCCATTTGCTTTGTGTTGGAAAATGAATGAAAATAAAATCCAATTTCAGTTTCAACCATTATCTCTTCAGTTTATCCAGTTTCAGTTTCAGTTTCAGCCGTTCCACTGCTTCAGTTTCGATCAGCCATTATTCCAGCCATTACTCTTCAGTTCAGAAATTATTGATGGCCACCCTCTTCCTCTATGTATATAAATAGAAGGGCTCTCGATGGTAGAAAACACACAAGAGAAAAAATACCATCTTTTCTTCAACAAGTTTTTCTTTCCGGTGTAAATTTCCTTTTTCTGAATTCTTTGAGAGATAGAGAAATCACAGCTAGTTCGTAGGCGGTTAACGTAGTGCAACGTAAATCGACAACCGATTGTATCGTGGGAATTGAACACCGATCAAAAACCTCGTGCAACCCGGTGAGGTGGCGAATTCGATTTAAGGAAACCGTGTAAATACGAGCCTTCGGTTTGGTTATAATTTACTTTGATTCTTAATTTTTCCCAATAAGCTCAAATCGAATTCTTTTGGTGGATCAAATCTTTTCATCGTTTCTGAAGGAAAAAAAACCTAGTTTCTGTCATTTTTTTTTTTTGCCCGTAACTTTTTCCTTTTATCAGTTCATGTGTTTTCTAAGTTCTGTTTATCATTTACATAACGTGCATTAAGGTAGATTTCAGTTGATCAAGATTGGAAAGAAAAAAAAATTAGGAAGTTTGGCGGGTCTCTGCATGATTTCTAATGGTGGTGGTTTTGCTGGGTATAATGTGGTTTGCATGACTATTATGGTTTTTTTTTTTTAAATCATTTGGTAATGATTGTCAATCATTTGGTAATCATTGACATACAATTTTTTAATTGCTAGTTATTATTGCTTCATCATTAGTATATAATTGTTAATTTTTCTTTTAATGATTATTTTAATCATTGGTTAAATGATTTCTAATACAATTTTAAATGATTGATAAGTTATTAATAATTTGACAAAAATAACCTGTTCAAGAATTTTATTTTTCGAACAGATAACTTAGATCTCGAATTTATAAGTATTCTAAATTATTTGTTGCTTGTTTTAAGGTTCAATGGCGTCACATGGAAATGATGATGTGAACAACGGCAACAAAACTGTTGGTACCGGTGTACCAAATCCCGCAATGACCACGGTCAACCCTGTGGGGACCTCGACTGGCATTCCTCCCGTTGATAGGACTA
>CAIGRQ010086652.1:0-12942 GCA_903798375.1 Fraxinus sp. D2006-0159
TTTAGAATAAGGGTTATGCTACATGTACATAATTTTTTACCTAATCGTTTACACCCTACTCACATTAAAAGGTGGGGACCACGAGCCGTCATTTTAAAACACACACGGGACCCGCACACATTGTGAGAGGGGGTACACCATTCGGTACCCCCCATTATGTACAAGGGGATTTTCCCAAAAATCAATAATGCTAAATATACAATACATGCCTTTCATGATTTTTGACATTTTGTTTTCAAAAAATTGTAGGAAAAAAAAAAGTTTTTTTAAACGATACAATGATGTGTTATCACGTGACACAATATAAAAAATGATGTACTTATACAAAAAAATTACTTATCACACCTCCCAAAGTATTAGTTTGAGTCCCTGTTTGGTACACATTAAAATTTTCATTTTCATGTGCATTCTTCTACTCATTTTCAATCATACATTCTTCAATAAAGTAATATTTTACATCACATCAATAACTTTTCCTTCTTTTTCAACAATACATTCTCCATCAATTTACCATTTCAGTATACATTATTCCAAAATAATGTGGATCAAACGCACTCTCAATTAAGTTTTTTTCTTATTTTTCGCGTCACATTTCATCTATCAATACGAGAGTGCATAGAGAGAAGCATTGAGTACTGAGTGAGATCCCCAATTTTTTTTTCCAATTCGTCTAGAAATCGCTCTTTAGGGTTCGATAATCGATTACAAATTACATTCAGCTAATTGCTTATCAATCCCAGTGTTCCATTATAAGATGCCCAACGAAATTATCACATTTTAATCCCTCGTATAAATCCTCAAAAATTATCGTTTTTATTTTTTTTTAGACAAATTATTTCAAAAATTCTAGGCCGAATTGAATGCCCATAATTCACATCTATGTCACCAATAAATCTACCCTAAATAAAAAAATTGCTTTTATAGTGCAAGGTTAAAATCAACAAGATTTTGCGATCGTTGTTCACGTCACAATTTTCATCCTCGTCCTAATCAATGGCTGCACAGCGGGGGTTGGTGGTGGTGGAGATGGGAGGCCGTCAATTGAATAGGGAGGAGGAAAATGCAGAGTCCCCCACGGGGAAAAAGTTCAAGCCGGAGAAGTTCCCACTATCACGGTGGGAGTTTGCAGCCGCTTTGGGTGTGTTCTTGGTGTTTTCGACTGGGTTGTTCTGCATCTACCTCACCATGCCAGCAGCTGAATATGGGGAGCTCAAGCTGCCCCGCACTCTGTCTGAACTTCGTGTGCTTAAGTACGTTTTAGTTATTTTTGAGTGTTCAATTTTGTTCTTTTGCTAATTTAATGTGGTTGTTGATCTCATTTATATGATGTTCAAATGTGGAATGTCAGTAAATATATTATGAATGGAATTTTGTAGGGGCTGGCTTGAAAGTCGCATTCGTCATACCTTTGGATACTGGTTACTTTGATATTTTTTTGAAAGCTGAAGTATTAGATTTGCCTTGTAGCATGTAGGTTATGGTGATATGTTCGCTGGAGAATGAACTCTTCAGGGAGCTAGAGTTGTGATTACTCCTAGAAATGTGTAGTAGTAACCAGTAAGGCACACAATCAAGTGGAAAAGATTTTTGCTTTCCCGTAATTGAATTATGTGCACAGAATCATATTCTGAAAACAAAATTGTTTTCTGTTCTCATCCTCATATGTTCAAAATCTGTCGTATCAAACAAGAAATAAAAAGTTCACCTCCAATTAATGTTCAAAGAACGAGTATTTGTTTTATTAACAATGCTACTGCTACTGCTACTCCTACTTCATGGACCAACATCCTTCAGATATTGCCAACCTGATGTCAATGTATTCCAATTTACTAAAATTAAACTCTAGCTTAACAGCTCTTCAAATCTTCAGGATTACACCTTGGCACTGAATTGTAAACTGGTGAATCCTTTTGTATGCTCTTTGTTTCCCAGCCAACCCACCAAACACTAATGTGCATACAATAGCTTGCCGATACCTATTAATGGTAGTAATTGACTAGTTGTCCTGCTATTTCCCAACTAGCCATATCCTAGAAAAAGGTGCCTCAATGTTTTTAGATTAACCTATTGTCGATAATCTAGTCATCATTTTCTTTAGATCCAAGAATGGTTTTTAAAATTTTCTTCTTGTGAATATGATCCTATGATTTCTGAGTATTCTTTTAATTAACTGCAGGGACCATCTTGCAACATTTGCAAAAGATTACCCAGCTAAGTTCATTCTCGGTTACTGCTCAATATACATATTCATGCAGACATTTATGATTCCTGGGACTATTTTCATGTCCTTGCTTGCTGGAGCTCTTTTCGGTGTTATCAGAGGCCTTTTCTTGGTTGTCTTTAATGCCACTGCTGGTGCATCATCCTGTTATTTCCTATCTAAGTTTATTGGCAAGCCTATTGTTAACTGGTTGTGGCCTGAGAAATTGAAATATTTTCAGGCAGAGGTACTACTTCTTACAATTTATATCAATTTCGCTGCAGAGATATGTCATATCTGACTTTATAACTTTCAGTTTATAGCACTTACTGAGTGAAATTTTGTTGTTTCAGATAGCAAAACGCAGAGAGAAATTGCTTAATTACATGCTCTTTTTGAGAGTTACTCCAACTTTGCCAAACCTTTTTATCAATTTAGCATCACCAATTGTGGATATACCATTTCATACATTCTTTTTGGCTACTGTGCTAGGTCTCATTCCATCCTCCTTTATTACAGTCAGGGTAAGACCTTTTTTTTCCAGGTGTTGTATTTACTTATTTTTCTCAGTTTCAGACTAGATCCATTTATGCTTATAGATTTTGTTCAACACACGCAATTATTCATAATTTTCTAGTTGGTTCACCCAATAAGGAGTAGTCATAACACCAAAATTGTAGGTTAGTGTTGCAGATATTGCTATGTTTTCTGTTGAAGAAAATAATGAACAACAATGAGTTACTGTGCAAAAATAGCAATTGACTTGTTTGGTTAGACTTATATAATACCTTTCGTCCTGTCTGGGGTACTTTCCAGTGCCATGAAAAGATCATGTTTCTTTCAGTATATTTTAGGTTATATTGATTGGTTGATCAAATTTGTACTCTCAAACGATATGAAGTTGCTTAAGGTTGAGTTGTAACATTGAGCCCATTTGACGACCATACTTTACAAACTCTTTTTTCTACGTACTATTTTCCCCCACACAGTTACACAATAAATATTTTGCACGTAAACCCAAAACTTTTCCGTACTTTTTAACCACATATTCTCCTAAAAATCACAGAACTCTTTTTTTGAAAAGTATGGTTGTCAAACGGGGGCTAAGCATTCCAGATACATGCTCATGTCTTCTTCCTCTTGATTTGCATGTGCTTAACTGGATATTTATGGAGGACTTACCCTGATACATCAAGAATGGGTAGTTGATATGGGATATATGTTTTGTCTTAGTAATGCTTGACATAATCTTCACCGCTACCTTTGCTTGCATCAGGCTGGGCTTACTCTTGGAGATTTGAAGTCAGTCAAAGACCTATACGATTTTAAGACCTTGTCTGTGCTTTTCCTTATTGGATCGCTTTTATTATTCCCAACCCTATTGAAGAGGAAGCGAATATATGAATAGAGCTATTGGTGCATTTACGTCGGTCTCTGCTTGAAATTGACCTTTAAGGTCGTGCCAGTAAGAATGCCAAAGGGGAATCTAACTTTGCTCGTTACACAAGTTTGATCCATTACAAAGGCCAATACATGCATATATTTTGTGTTTCATGTTTGATTATACAAAATATTAACATCCCTAGGGATTAATCCGGTTGTATTTCTATATGGAATGTCAAATATCAAAAAACTGAATACAATATAGCATCTGATTCAAATATTACCATAGCCATCTCAGGAATATCAAATATGTTCATTCTGAGATCCTTTCTAGATCAAATTTTGTGCGCCGCTCGTGCGTTGTATTAATACTTGCATTGTCCTTTGTATTTCTCTGGGGAAGTTGTATTAATACTTGCATTGTCCTTTGTATTTCTCTTTGTCGTTGTAATTATAACAACATTAGTCTATTTAAACAACATTAATTTTACTGTGTTTGGTTGTCACGTAAATTCAGTCCCTTGAGAAACATCGTCTTGATATTGATTAAAATTCACATATTTATGTGATACTAATTTTTATATCTAATTAATTTAAAATCATTTGCACGAGTCTATCTATGCAATGTTAAGTTTCTGTATGCTATGTAGGTTAAATATGTAGTATTAATTTGTAAACAATATGATAAACAGTTTTATTCTATTTTCTTAATATTTTAACTTTTCTATCTACATTACAACTCAATTAGCAGTTTGTTTGATGGGCCCTGCTATGCGTACAGGGCCCTGTATTACAGGGCGCCAGCTGGCGCCCTGTGATAGGGTGGGGGGCTGACAGGGCGCCAGCTCGGCGCCTAGGGCTTTTCCCTTGTTTGATACATGGAAATTGGGCATTGAACATAGGATTGGAGATTTAAATTCTTCATATTTATTATTTGTAGTTAACCCACTTGCTCAAAAATATTTTTCTTAGAAAAAGTATGAATCAAACAACACAAAAGTAAGAATTTGAATGGAAAATATATATTTTTCATGGAAAATATTGACAATCAAACATGCCCTTTAGATTATTTCTCCAACAAATCATTTGTCGTCGAAATCTAGATTTTGTTATAGAGAGTACGTGCAAATTTATACTACATCAAACAAGGGTTTATCCTCCATAGCATTGGAGTTGATTATCTCGTTTGGTTCATTACTATTTCTATGATAAGATGAAAAATACCATATTCTTGAGTCTGGACCATTGGACATGTCAAATTAATTTGAATCTATAGCATGTTATTTTGTGTAAACTTATAAATAATCGTTTTTTTTTTTTAATCATGGGAAAGGAAAGTGCATTTGCGAAGACAGGTTTTCTTTTGAATAAGCTTGTTGCCTTGCAATCCTTTTTATTATGTTATTTGCATTTTAACTCTAGATATATGTATATTTTCATTTCCAACTGTTTCTGTATACTAATATATAATATATGAGAAAATTAAGGATGTAATTTTCATATTTTCAATATGAAGAAATTCTTTCGAATAATAAACACTAACGAAAAAAAAATGAAAATAAGTATTAAATTGAATTACAAAATATTATAGGAACAAAGATTTAAATTTGTGACAAAATATTGAAATTCCCAAAGCCCAGAACTATTAATGGCTTGTGTGACGAAGCATATTGAACGTAAATTCTTATTTATTGTAATGTCCAGTATTATGTACTAAGAACACACGGAACATTTCTAATAGAACCAAGTTGAAGAGTCATCAAATGAATTGGAAAAACCCTTTTGTTCAGACAAGAAATTGGGATCCAAATTTGGAGCAATTTGTAGTTGCTGATATTGGGTTTGATCACTTTGTTCATGAGTGCTGAGGAAGGCAATTTCAGCTTGAATTTTGGCTATTTGGCTTTGCACATTGTATATTTCTTGATGTAGAAGATTTATGATCCCCACACAACCATAGATGGGATTTTTAATCCTGCAATGAGCTTCAAAATACAAGGAGTCCGCCGCATCAGCCCGACGATGCACAGGCAAATCCTGTTTCGATACATTAACAAAATAGAAAAGAAACATAAATTTAATGAAGCTCGACCGAAGAATATATACATATAAACAAGCACACACGAGTATGTAAACAATTATGTTACCTGGAGCATCTTTCCAATATTACTAGCACCAAAGATTTTATGAACATAAGCAAATCTTTGAGGATTATTGGAAGGAAAATAAAGGGAGAAAATGCAATCTGAAGGGCATCTTCTTCTCAAATACTTGCAAGCAGCACATCGAGTGGAAACCATGATTTTGTATTTGAATTTTCGAAAAATCTTATGAAAATCTAGTACAAGATTATGGTTTTATAATTTTTGGATTTGGACAAGGTATTTATATTAAGAACAACATTTCTTAACGGCTATAATTTTTCCTAGTTTTGGTTTTATTAGGTAATTATTGAAATTCCATAATGAAAAATGAATAATCTTGGCAAAAAAATGCTCCTTCCCACCCACAAATTACTTTCCCATATATAAGTTTAAAAGGTCAGCATGGAAAATGATACTACAAAGGCATGTAATTTGCAATCTATACTAATTAATTCTAAGAATTCTATAAAAATAAAATAAAATAGAAAAATTAAGAGCATGTATGGAAAGTGTGCATAAACGATGTAAATTATAAATAGATAGAATGAGTGATGAATAATAAGTAAAAATAGTACTTGTAAATCTTCCCCAAACATAAGCTAATTCATAATAACCATTGTCTTTATGGATTATACTTACTCCATATGCAATTAACCACAAGATGGCCAAGTTAAGAAGGAAACGGTGAAGCACGGATATACAGATACGGGAATGAAACAAGGAGTTACAATTTCAAGAATCAATTTCTGCCAAAAGGCTTCCAAAGTATGTACACCAATTAAAATTTTCAAAAAATAGATAATCAAATAACCTGAATTTGACTTCATGAAGATTAAAGAGAGGAGGAAGTAAATAAAAAAGAGATTTTAATAAATAGTTCTGACGACATCAACTCATGGTACATCAAAATCAGGCCTAGCCTAAAAGCCCCGCTTTCCAATAAGAACTTCCTTTTAGATCCTTGTTGGCTCCAAGAGACATTGGGAAAGTCCCCGACAGACCTACGCTAATATATCAGTTTTTGAGCTTATGATGTGATCTTGCGAATGGAATCCCAAAACCAAGCATAGCAAAAGCATGCTTGTTTGCTTGCAACGTAAATAATCACTATTTCTCCTTTTCTTTTGCCTAGAGGTCACTCCGTTCTGTCGATTTGATCAAGCAAGCAAGCTAGCGACGGGAAACTGGACAACTGAGGACACGGGAAACATAAGTGTTTGGTTCTGAGGTTGGAGATAAAGTCAAATCCGAGTTGAATCAACTTGGATAGGGATTTCGAACTCTAATAAAGGCGATTTTAATTAATCAAAGGTACAACTAATAATCGCATCTGTATTATAACAATTACGAATAATCCGGCCAAAAGGTAATAGGAATGATAAAACGATATGTCAAGCCTAAAACTCAGAAATCTGCTGCTAGAATTTGCTACGGAAGGGTGACAGCAGGTGAATCTTGGTAGCCCGTGATGCTCGTTATTCTTATACGTGTAATTGGCTGTATTAAGTCAGATAAAAAAATGTGTTAATTAATTTAAGATATAGCTTACGCATAAAAAAACAACAAACGGAATAAAACCACAAAAATATTTAAGTAAATAATATGTTCTATGAAACATCCAGTTTATCAGAGTTACATAGATTGTCTAATAATTTCTATTAATTTTATATTGATAAATCAACTTTGACCTCACTATCTGAATAAGAATTCAATCATACGAACCTGTCTGTGACCAATGTTCCTTCGGTAGTTCTTTTTCTTCTTGTACTTGAAGACGATGACCTTTTTATCCAACGCCTACAAGAAAATAGTTGTGACGAATTAATGCAGAAGAGCGAGAAAAATGAATTCTAAGCAAATAGACTCCCCCAGAACTGTATCATACCTGTTCTTCAACAACAGCATGTACTGTTGCATTGGGTACAATTGGTTTTCCGATGTAAGTGCTTGTTTTTGTTCCAACCAGTAATACTTTATTCAATGTTATCTGTCCACAAAAACATGATGACACTGGTATCTCAGTTCAAAAATACATATATATCGTTCAATTTCTACCAAATCAATCTTGTCGTACGCGCAATATTGCACAAACTGCAGAGTAGTGGTGATATACCCTAATATTTCACCATCTCATGGGAAAAACCTACTAGGTAAAGACCATTAAATTCTATTATCTTGCATATCTTAGTCGAATCTTTACACATTTTGACAAAAGGCACAGTACACTTTTCATTATAGACACGTACGTAACACGTTAAAAATAAAAATAAAAATTGGAGATTATCTTTTGAAGTTACCAATCTGCCATCAGCACTCTACCGATGTTAACAAGTACATGAATTTCTCATTTTGCAAATAGGGTCGTCATTTCAATTAGCTCACTAGTGCAATATGTGGTATACAAGTGTAAGAGTTTTTATATTTCAATATTTCTTGTTCAACGACTCGCGAATATCTAAATTGTTTGTTCATCGTTAAAGAATTCTCGGTGATTTAATTTATTGATAGATTTTTGTGAATTTTTAATTGATGATATTTGCTTTCTAAATATGATGAATCATGTAACTTGAACTTTATTGATAAAATGAATGTTTCAACATATTTGTGTCATAAAGAATGGGATGGGCAGAGGGGCGAAGGGAAGCTATAAAAATGAATATGATAGCTAAATTTGTTGTTCCCAATCAACAGGAAACCAAAATCCAGAACGACCATTCATATTTGCCAGTTCACTAGGTTGAAGTATAGATCTTGAATTTAGGGTAAATACAGAAGATTTCCAGTGTCAGCATGGAAAATGATATGAAAAATAAGTTGGTAATTAGCCAGCTAATAGACAAAGTAATAACAAAACTAAAACTGGTATTTCGGATATTGAAGCCAACAGAAATGAAAATCTCATCATACTGAAAGCTTAAGAAGCTATCAAAGATTGTCATGATTAAGATTTTAAGCAAAGATCATATTCAAATATATATATTCATACAAGGTGGAGGCACTTAAAACATATAGCATGACAGAAAACAAGAAGATCATTGGATAATTGTCTCTTCCCCAAAAAGTAATTTTTTTTGCAAATCATCTCAACTTCAGCTCATTAAAAAGAAGGCAATTATCCAATGAAATACGCAAATTTCCTAAACATTAAACTCCCAAAATCTTTCAATGACTCAGTGACTATTCAATCTTCCACCAGCATCCCATCAGCTCTGCGACTGCCTCCAATCTCCACCTTTACAGGCTGCCATCACTGATGCCTCAACCATATCAAAATGCAAACTCCCGACTCCCCAGTCTGACCATAAATTTCATACTATCATCCATGATACATCTGCATCACTACGTGCAGGTCTATAGACACAAATTGAGAGCATAATGGATAAGATTTTAACTTCGTTTTCTTCTTTAATACCATTATGGCTATCTAATCATTCCTACCAAACATGTACTAAAAGTACCACCACAGTTCAACTTCACAGCATAAAAAATCACCTCAATCACCATTAACATCTCTATTGTTCCACCACCACAGCAGCCATCGCAACACACACACATAAAGCACAATTTAGTCCAATTGGAGATGCAGGATGTAGGTTTCCTGTACTAATAATTGGCACATTCTAAGGTGATCTCAAATGAGGACTGAATTCAGTACTGTCTGTGGTTGGTTTCAAGGGAAGCAGTGGTGTTTAGCATAGAGAAAGAGGATAGTACAGTAAAGGGGTTTTTTCGTTGTTTGATTATTTGTTTATCTAGCCATTATTACTGTGTATCGATAACAAAAAGGAATCAGCATTAGAATTCAGATAATTGTTCATGCCTTCTGCTCCCACTTCCCACCAAAACAGGAGATCTGGCTTCGCTTCTAGGAAATTCAAATCTGATTTTAGTTGTTCGCAACTTGGACAAACTTATCCCTGATAATCAGCTTATTGAGGTACTAAGAATTCTCGACTCGTAGGCCAATCTGCATGTCTTTAATCCATTCTCCATTGTTGGTCTAACCATAGTGTCCTGCATTTTGATTTAAAACTTCTAGATTATTTATCTACACCCGCGTGGAAGTTTAGATGATAAGGTTGTTAATTTGAATCTTTTCAAATTCTAACAATCCAATTTAAATTCTCAAAATCAAAATGACCTCCCAAAAACTAAATAAAGAGATTAGAAGACAAAATATAACAAAACACAACACAACAGTGGTTTAAGATTGCAAATTCAGTCAGATAGATATAAATAAAACTTACTTGAAACACCAATAGGACAAAATGTAAATGAAGAAACAAGAATAATCACATATATAAAGGGAAGGCAAGACAATGGATAAATTATATTAAAATTCTAAGATCTTTCATCGCTCAGGCTTACTTTGTCATTAACATTTGCATCTTTAAGCCTCTGAGTATATATAAAACGTCCTGGGAAAACAATATATTGTCGAGATCCAACCTGTAAGATAAAAAACAAGAAACAAGATAACAGATCAACTTTATGAACATCTCAAAATTTATTTCAACTTTGGTAATAACTTCAACAGTACATTGCTGTTCTGTACGGACAGAAACCAATGCCTAGCAAGGTATAGCACCAAGGAAATTATGTTCAATAGATTACTCAAAATTAATTCGAAACTAAGTAAACTCAAAAGAGACAACAGTACTAGCATTTATCAAGCAAAAGCCATTCAAAGAATAAAAAATATTATAATCACAAAGGTTTTAACTTTAAGGTCATACTATATTTATTTATGGTACATGGAGTTTCATATCTATTATCTTACTATCACAAAATTACTTATTTTTAACCAAAGAAAAAAAAAATCTATCAAATGAAGCCATCTTATTATCAACTCACTCCAAATACACATGAACAACACAAATGCCAATATCACATACACAAAAATTTATCCCTGAATATTGAAATTTCCAAATGTAGCATACATATACATATGTTGATAAAACTACTCAGTACTCACCATGACGACTGCAAAGACTTCTTCACGTTTAGGCTCTGCTTCTTCAATTTCAACAGTAGGCTGAATTCCCGTTGTGGGCTCAATTTCAGACTCAGCCAAAGTAGATGGGGCCTCTGTTTGTGAAAGTTTGGGAACAAAAAATGGATGTTTCGGTGAGGCGAGTCTGATGGAAGAAATAGAGCTCGAGAGAAAATTGAGATTAGTTTTGAAGGCCCGAACGGTGGATTTATGGTTCTGAGATAGCGTTGATGTTGTAGAGAGAGAAGAACATAGAGAAAGGCTCGCCATTGTTGTGGAAGAGTGTCTTTTTCTTTGGTTTTCTTGAATGTATTGGGGGGTTATTGGGAAGCCTATCCTATCTGATAAAAGTAAAATGACTGCTGTACCCTCGACATTGTACACTGGAGAGCCGTTAAGAGATACCAAGCTATGAAACCTGTTTGAGTAATAACAGTAAATTAATCAGCCATTTATTTTTATATTTTTAAAATTCTTCAGTATCACTTTTTATTCAGAATTTTTATTCTCAATAAAAATTAAAAATTTGTATATTACATTGTTTTAGTAAAATGACATGCTATATTCTGAATAAATAAGTTTAACGTAATGTATAGCTAAAAGAAGTTTAAAACTTTGATAAGTTAAATGAAACCGTTCAAAGTCCAATGGGTATAAGTTACGCGAAACTTTAAGTCGATGACAATTGGTGGTATTGACCATAAAAATCAAATTGTATTTCTTAAAGTCGTGATATAGTTTTTTTCTTCTCATTTTTTTTTCAAAGTTTTTCCTCTTGGATTTCTCGTATTTGAATTCAATTTTTTGTATTCGTGAGAGATCCTATTTTTTAGTTGTGCAATGACCTATTGTAGGAGTTTGATTAGGTCATTTTTACACCTTATATTTTTCATCAATGTAAGAACAACAATGCTATAGGTACAGATTTTTGAAAATATATACCTGATCGAGAAGACACAATAGGGGTGGGGGGGTGGGGTGGGATTTTCCTCATTTTTTTATTACATGGGTCCTGCGTGGGACCCATTCATTGTGAGTTTAGGTAAAAAATCTGGCAAATATTTTCATGTATGTGAGGCTTTTTCGATGTAAGAATTCATAATTAAATTTTCATTTTCAAATCTCATTGATTTTGTGTTTACTTGACACGTGTCCAGGAATACTATGTTTTTTTTTCATGTTAAGACGCAGTGCAGTAGCATCAAGATTGATTTGTCAAAATTTGCACAAAGACAAGTCTCGTTCAAGTCCTAGTCCATCCAAGGCTCTAATCATATTTCTAGTCATGTTTTAAACACGCTCCTCTGTTCAGGTAAACCTCGGTGGTGATCGAAGCATTATTTGTTCAGACAAACATCGACGATGCATAAATGTTTGTTCCAAAACTAATTGAGCTCGCAATGAGATCCTTTTCTGTAGCAAACATGACATTTAGATAAATTGTAATAATAGTTTTATGTAACATTAGTCCTCCTATCAGAATTACATAAAAATTGAAGAATTTTCAATATTTATCTTACCCTCTAGTACTGAAATCTTAAAACTTCTTGACACAACTTTTTTTTTTTTCCCGCCGAAATATCATATTGAATAGAGATCGAAGCATAATAAATTGGCTTCATAAACTTTACCAAACATGTACATAGATAAGATTTTAATCCTTTTTTTCACCTTCAAATTTTCAATATTTCCATACCACCTGCAAGTGAGATAGTCCAACCTTCAATTCTCGAATGTAAACAAAAAGGCCATGAAAAGTTGTTTGACAGGTAGGACTGGGCTTGNAAACAAAAAGGCCATGAAAAGTTGTTTGACAGGTAGGACTGGGCTTGAAAATCACAGCTCAAAAAATCGACCCGGCCCAACTCGAAATGGGTCGGATCGGGTCAATTTAGGGTTTAATACGGGTCGGGTTGGGTAAAGAAAAATTAAAATAATTGTGGATCGGGTTGGTTTGCAGCAAACCGACCCAACCCATTGAAACCCAAATAACCCCCCACGCTAATTCCTCAAACCCTAGCTCCACAATTCCAAAACCATAAATTCACACAAACAATTGATGTAAGCATTCTACCATTAACAGCCTCAGCTCTAGCATTGGAATACCTCCATTGCCTCAACATGTTGTACAACAACCTCAATTGATGAACATGGGCGAACCCGAGGGGGGGGGGGTCCGGGGGGCAGGTGCCCCCCTCCCCCAACTTTATATATATATATAT
>CAIGRQ010086654.1:0-11506 GCA_903798375.1 Fraxinus sp. D2006-0159
AAGAATAAAAAGATAAAACCTATTATTAATATTTGTGATGAACAGACACACTATATCGGCCTTTGCGCTTTAGTCAACTTGAATTTAGTTTCAAGGGCATATGAAATGAATAGCTGAAAATTGGTAGAGTTAGGATGAGAACTGCTGCAGAAAGTTCTTTTACTACCATGTTTTGAAAATCATAATGTTAAAAAATACTTATTACAATTAAATGGGTGGTAAATGCACTGCATGAAAATTAGGAAATTTATAGGAAGTCATCTTTTGGAACCGGACTGCTCCCAAATTATTACTAACCTATCAAAAAATTTTGTTATGTATGGTTACTACAAATATATTGTGATGAATATTAAATGGGGCATCAATTTTCGAGTATTATTTCCTGTTGAATCTCGGCATAACAAACACTAGTGAGTCTGCTCGGCCCTTCACCAGGAAAGTGAATGGCGAACCATAATTTTTGCTCAAGTCAGATGTTTGCGAAGTGGCAGTCTATGGGAAATAGATGAGCTAAGCCTGTATGAAGTGTTTCTTAATAAATGGCTGTCTTGTTGAAGTTTGTGACTAAAATATAATTATATACACAAATTTCTCGTATGTTCCTAACTCTTCATACATTCCAAAAGTCCCCAGATAACTTTCCTTGTAATTTTTCTTTGTTTTCTCAAATATTGTGTGTCTATGCTGAATAATAGCAGGAGCTCTTGGCAACTTAAGCTTGGATATGTTGATGAACATGTTTGGTGGACTTGGAACCGGTGGCTTGACTGTTCCGAACAGATCTAATGGTTACTGCTCTCTCTCTCTCTCTCTCTCTCTCTCTCTCTCTCTCCCCCCCCCCCCCCCCCCCCCCCCCCCCCCCCCCCCCCCCCCCCCCCCCCCCCCCCCCCCCCCCCCCCCCCCCCCCACCCCCCCCCCCCACCACCAAGATCTGAATGAATATATTCAAAAATAGAAATTGTTTTATATTTCTCAATATTNCCCTCCCTCCCTCCCTCCCTCTGTGTATGTTTGTGTGCTCGTGTGTCTATCTGATGTGTTGTTTCGTCATGGTTTATTGTAGTGCCCCCTGATGAAATATATGTTACTTAACTGAGATCCCTCCCTCCTTGTGTGTGTGTGTGCACACGCGCTTGGGCGTCTATCTAATGTGTCGTTTCATATCTTTCGTCATGTTTTATTGCAGTGCCCCCTGAAGAACTATACGCCACTCAACTATCTCAGTTACAGGAAATGGGTTTCTTTGATACTCAAGAAAACATCAGGGCACTAATTGCCTCTGCTGGCAATGTTCATGCTGCGGTGGAACGACTGTTGGGAAATCCTGGTCAATAGAAGTTGGATGTTGATATTGTTTTGTTTACATCACTACATATACTCTGTTGGGATTGCATCTGGCACATGTGGATATTAGGCAAATAAATATTTTTGAAGGGAATAAAAACGACTCTGATTGTTGAGACACCCTATCTACTTTCCCTTGTTTCCTTCACGGGAAAGAGAGCACAGAAATCTCCGAGTGCCATATTCATACAAAAGTTGGATTGTATATATGGAAGTGGGATCAAATATGAACAGACCGGTATTGTTTCTGCTATAGGTGAGAAACTGAGATGAAATGGGAGTTAAATTTTGTGTTGTTTCTGTCTATCTTCCTTTCCCTCCATGAACTAACATCAACTTGTGAATCAAAATGTTTGTTTTAGCTGCTTTGATTTTACGAGAATGTTTTAAGTTGAAGTCGAGTTGGTCATGTCAAAATGTGAAATGGCTTGATAAAATAGTATCAACCATCTGGCGATTTGGATAAATAGGGTTCATCCATTATTAGGGAACTGTATTTGTCATTTGGATTATAAGCTGAAAGTATCAATTCAGTTGCAATTATGGATTTCAGGTTTAAGGTATGTTATTATTTTGGCATTTTGACATGTATTGCAGAAGAGACTTGTGTTTCGTGCTATAGAGAGAACAAATAAGCTAGTGGCAATTGGTTAATTAGACGATACGGCGTGATGAAAAAGAACAGACCTAACAATCTAAATACTAAGATAAGTTAGATATGAGATGATATTCACGATCTACATATTATCAAATTGGTGAATTTCATTGAGAGAGAGTATTAGATGACAATTTGTATTGTCTAGAAGTTATATGGTAAAAATGATTGTTTTGTCCCTACAAGCCTGATTGAGCATCATTTTCTTCCATTGTCTTTGAATTGAACCCACCTCTCACCAACCGCACCTAGTCTAGCGCCGTCTAGTCTAACAAAAGTTGAAAAACTATATCTTACTTTTACTTTTCCCTTCAAAAAATGCAGTCATGATAGTCACATTGTTGGGGACATGGAGGAAGAAAACAGGTGCGTTTGTCAACACCTCTTTTGGTCATTTTCTTTTAAAAAATTGTCCAATCAATGAATGACACCAATGAATGACACGTGTCCCACCGGTTTTAAACTCTGTCCCCAACCTTGTTTTTGTAGCAAAACATCCCAATATTTGACAGACATTAAAAAGTATTCGTTTGATTTAAGTACTAGCTATTATTAAATATTTTCCTCAATTTTATCTTGCTCTTATCAACTGTTAATTTAAACTTTTTAATACGCGCTCAAAATAAAGGATACAATGTATAAAATAAATCAGTAGAATAGTAAAAATAGAACATGGGGCCATTTGTGTTAGATGAAATAATTAAATGAAATCAATCTCAACTTTTGCAGAGTCAAGCTTGTTTGGTATCTCTAACTAGTACCTACAGCCTCTACTGTGACTCCTCCTGCTATTCTCACTGGAGAAAGTAAGGGGATAAAATGTATTGGACATAATTAAAGAAATTAAAATAAACCAATGGGGCAATAAACTGCTTGTACAATTGAAAACTGCTTGTATAATAAACTGCTCAGGTCAAGATTCTATCATTTACAATCTGAATTTAGACTTACATGGTGTTTTCAATTAATTCCGCGCTTTTCACGCTGATCCCGTACCCGGGTTCGCGTCAGACTAAGCTGTAAATAAGTACAGCTTTACTTACCTCTAATGCTGCCTAGTGCAGTCATCATATGCTACTATACAAATACGTGTAGGTTTATTATAGTATTTCACTAATTAAAATAAACTGCTTGTACAATGAAATAAAATAAACTGCTTGTACATAGCATTAACTCTTGGAAGTTGGAGTAAATCATCCTTGGTCCAACAACATTCATCCTAGATCTCTACAAGCTGCTGAGAATTATGAGCTACAAGTTGATAAGTAAGAGTTGAAGCCTAAATAGTAAATATCCTTCCTTGTATTTATACAAATTATTTCCCATACATATGCCACAGTATATAATTATGATATGTATGAAAATAAACGTTTTATACAAATTATTTCATACATGGCTCATAGAAAATGCATCTGTAAAACGAAAAAAAACTGTGAATTCAGAACAATTCTAATGATGACAAACAATTTTAGAATCATTACTCATTTTGCAAACAATAACACGTTCACTTCATGTAAATTTTCCAAACAAAGGAATTGGCATTTGTTAAAACTAAATAATTTAATGAAATTGAAGTTAAAACAAATTATGACGTGAGAACTTACATATTAATTTGGCATCGCTCATCTTATCTTCCAGATGCTACTCTATCTCCACGGTGATAGTGATGGTGATGTCGATGAGATGAAGAATGCATGGACTTACTTTTGGATTCTTTTGGTTTTCCAATAGCTGCAATTTGTTCCAACGTCTCTCCAACTTCTTTCATTGAAGGCCGCTTTCTGGGTTCTGATTCAAGGCATCTTAAACTGAGTTGAGCAGCCTGTAAAGCTGCCTTCGAAGAATATTGGCCTTCCATCCGTGCATCCATAATGCTCATTAGCTTCCTTTTCTGATAGAGAAAGGGTTTAGCATAATCAACCAAATTCTTCTGGCCACTAGGTCGTTTGTTATCAAGTGCACGTAAGCCTGTCAACATCTCAAGCAGCACCACGCCAAATCCATACACATCACTCTTTACATAGAGATGACCTGTTTTCAAAAATAGAATATGTTTAACTTGGAATGGAGCATGAAGGAAAAGTTCAACGCATTGTGAGCTTAAGTTTCGAAATGTTGAACTAGTTTTCTTTATTCACCAATTTCTTCCTTTCTTTTTCCATATAATAATTTGATTGGTGGGTTTCCTTCGTTCATTTTCTTTTTCCTTCTTGGGAATTGGAATGGTTGTTCTATGTCTGCACTATTTGCCCAGACCAAATGGAATCCAGCTGACAATTTTTATCAGGGTTGTTATGTGTTCAATTAGTCTGAAATGGAACCCGATATGTAAATTCTAGAACAATAATATACAAGAATGTCAAAACCGTAGGCCAACCAGAGTCCAACTTGAAAGGTGTGCTTGTATTGCGGGAATGAATTGGGGAAAGCATGATTTACATATAGTTATTGGTAGAGGTGTAAATGGGCAGGGAATATGTAGTGTTGGATCGAATTGAAGAAAATGACACTTAACTTTTTTCCTTCACTCAATTTGATCCAACACTTCGTATACTGAAAGGTCTAGTAAAACTGAGTGATGGATCAAACTTGGTACAACACTAGTATTAGGTGTAATCCTGACTAAAAACCCTTCAATACACATGGTTACATCTCTCATATTAGCATCTTCAAACTGAAGAAAGTAAAAATTGGAGTCCAATTATCAGACGGATAATGAAACTACAGAAGACATGAAGGCCAGAAGCCTTTTCTCAGGAGTAATCCAACCATAATTCTAGATGTTCTGTGGCAATTACACAATGTTTATGATGCTCTTGTGGGACCCTTTCAGACAATTTGTTTTCTTTTTCCCTTTATTTTTTTAAGATAACACTGCCCGGAATCCTCTTATTATCTGGCTCTTTATTTTTGTACCGGTGTGTCTAAAACATTGCATCCTACAACAGAAACTTATTGCCCCTTCCGTAATGGAGCTTCAGAGAAGATTCCAGTTTCTTCTTAGACCATTGACTAAGCCCTTGTTTTCTAACGGAGTTTCTAATAGGCCTGGGGAGAACTCCTTTGTTCCAAAATGATATGGAAAAGAAATCCCGGAAAAAGGGAACAAAACTGTAAATTCAATTCAAGTTACAAAAAAAGCATTAAGAATATCAGATATACCACTCATATTTGATATATCATATTTCCGTACCTCGAAAAGATAAATTTAAGTTCAAAGCTGGATTTTTCAGCACATCAAATTCAGCTTAAAATGCCACATCTTATCCATTACTGATCAGATCTAACAAGAAACGGAAGAAGTTCAAGATGCTAAGAAAGGTATATCATACAATCAAATAGACACTCACCTGTTGCAACATATTCAGGAGCCGCATAACCATATGTTCCCATAACTCGGGTTGTTACATGTGAATCCCCCTCTGCGGGCCCTAATTTTGCCAAGCCAAAGTCTGATATTTTTGCATTATAATTCTGCAATACAAGAAAACAGCATTAGAGAGCTAAACTATAGGCAAAAACATTTATGTAACATTCCACTAATTTACTTCAACCAGCACAAAGTTACATTAGAGATAAAAGGAAAATCTCAAAAGAACTGGACAGGATAATAAATACTAAGATCTAGTTGGCACGTCATCTTGGCATTTACGGACAATATGTTAAAATATAAGAGTTTGCATGAATCCCTTTAATTTGAGGTATAAACGATTGACAATACTTAGAATCATTATTTCATATAATCAACATTAAATGCAAATCATTCAGTAATCTGTGAGCTGCATATGGATGTCCCGAAGCCCCCACTCCCTCCCCCTCCCCCTCCAGGCGAGGAGTGCTAACCACAACTCTAAATTCCTTATTCCTCGAGACCATATACTTGAAGATGCAGGATCTGCTACCTAGAAACACTGACTATAAAAATTATATCTCTAGTTTTAGATGTTTGCTTAGTACCTGAACAGCAATGGTATGGACGAAAAGAAAATATTTGAGTAAAAGGGAATCTTGCAAATGGCACCACCGTTAGAATTTGAGTGTGACCCGAATTCTTTGTTGAAAATAATTGAGAGTTCTAATTAAAGTGAATATTAAGAAGAATTCTATTTGGAATGCTATTGTCGAATACTATTGTGGAATCTTATTCAAGTTTATTTGGCGAATTCTAGTTAATTCTACTTGGAAGTCCAATTGGGAGTAAGAATTTGTGTTGGACTTGAAGAGGACATTAGGATGAAAGAAATTTGCTACGACAAATCAGAAGGAACAGCCAAAAAATTCTGTTAATATCAATCTTGCAGAAGAAAACAGTGATGGAGATCTTTTGGTGATTACTGATGGTGACTCCAAATCTGACAAGGATTGAAATCTTGAATCAACTTGTATTTTTCATGTGTTCAAACCGGGATTAGTTTTCTTCAAATGAAGCAGTTACAAAGGGTTCCGTGATGATGAGAAATAATGAGTCTTGTAAAATAGTTGGGATTAGTAATGTCAAACTCAAGATTTTTGATGGGACGTTAGAAAACGTGACCAAGTTCGACATGTTCCAAGTATAAACAGGAATTTAATCTCGTTAAGTACTCTTGATTCAAAAAGGTACAAGCATACCGGCGGAGGTGGAGTTTTGAAAGTTAGCAAGGGTGTCAGGGTCATGTTAAAGGATGGAGAAAGTCCCGATTATATGTATTGAAAGGTTTGACGTTCACCGTGGAAGCAGATACAGCTTATAGTTTGATAAGTAGTAACTCAGGTAGAATTGGTTGTGATCTGGTTGCTCGTGGTGATCCGAGCAATTTTGGCGACTTGACTAAAGTTGGAAGTGAACAAGATGTTTCAAGCAAGGTTGGTATGCAAGGTAGTTCTAGTGGTAAGTAGGACTTGGATTTAGTTCACAATTGCTTAGTATGCCCGATAGTGGCATGATGTACTCGAAAGTGGCATGGTGGAAGAGTTGGAGAATGACTTGAAGAGAGAAGACTTAAAGTGTGTTTGGTGTGGATTAAAATCATATTTTTAGAAAGATTATAATTTGAAATGTGTGGTTGAAAAAATGTGTAACCCATGAAAGATGTGATTAATATTGATTGTTTGACTTTGACTTAAATCAAAATCAGATTTTAATTCGGCCAAACATGCCCTTAATTCCTTGCTATGAAATTTGTGTTAAAGTGGAGTTGTTATGTTCATGAAGGAAATCTAGATAATGACGGTTTGGAAGTCCGGTTTGATAAGACGTCAAATTCCACAAAATCTTGATTGTTGTGTAATCCATTATTTTCAAATTGCTCGTATAATTCTCGTCTTTATTATTTGGTATGATTTTCAACAAATGGTATTATAGAAATTCTGGTATCTTGTTTGTTTCATAACAACCACAACCCACAAACAATGTAAATTTATAATATGGTCCTTCAATTTCTTTAATCAAGTTTTCAACCAACGAAGCTCAAATTTGAATTCTCTGTAAGTTCTCTATAGCAAATAAATATGAGGACAACAACCTATAGAGTCATAGTACAAGTGTTGAATTTTTTGGGGGGGCATAGAACTGTCCAGACTAAGTAAGTTGCCAACTTAAACAACTGAACTATTCATCCAGGTTATAACTAATAGTAAGGACTCAAAAGAGAAACTTCAGCTAGTAACGAATTATTCAATGAAATCATACCGCGTCAAGCAGGATGTTGGAGGCCTTAAAGTCTCTGTATATGACTTGCTTATCTGAAGAGTGCAAAAAAGCTAGGCCTCGAGCAGCTCCTATAGCTATTTTAAGTCGTGTGTCCCATGATAAGGGTTCAATTGCAACACTTCCTGCATAAACAACCGAACCAAAAATAAGCATAAGAAAATCATTCTTCCCATTCCTTGCTTCTCTCATTTTCAGGCTCAAGTTCTTACTTCTAAAAAGATGGTTTTCCAGGCTTCCCCTCTGCATAAACTCGTATACAAGTAAAAGTTCTTTATCTTCCCAACAGTATCCATGGAGCTTAACCAAGTTAGGATGTGAAAGCCTTCCTAAAAAGTTGACTTCAGTCTGCATTTCCAAATTAAGTGAAAACATTGTAAGTATTAATTAAAGGCATATGATATAAGAAAGAAAGATCATAAGACAGTAACTCGATTAAGACTTTCGAAATGGAAAGTAGCCGTATGATTCATGAGACAGTGACAATAAACATGAAGAGAACTTCAGTCAACAATGTTCCCAAGCACAGATACACACAGCCACAGCTTAAAACTTCTTCCAAATGAAAATCAGGCACATAAAAAGACAATCTTGCATTCTGCAATATAACCAGAATGATATAAAAGCCTCAAGTTACAATGATACTGATCCATCTTCGAACAATTTGAAAACTCAAATCTCTATCATTCAGAAGTAAAAGAATCATTGTGGAGAAGATTTTGGTATAGTCATTTCCACATTATTACCAGAAAATAGTCAATTGGACATGTAGAGAATTAGGAGTGGCAACAACGCCAAGTAGTCAACAAAAAAAATTACTTCATTATCTTGTTTCTTCTAAACTGGATAATCTTGGACAGTTGATATGCATATCTTAATACAAACCATGGGTAACAAACTTGTTACAATGAAAGTTGCCACCCCCTTATCAGATAAAGCCATATCTAACGTTTGATTCTCATCCATAAATTTGCTTAGGGACGTGCTTTGGTTTGAGATGTCATCTCTCTTTTGGTAACAAACTCATTTCACTATCAATTCATCAATCTCAAAATCCTATTGTGGTTGTAAATATTCAGTTAGGAAGTCGGCCATATATTGTGTTAGAAATTTTGAAGATTGCATGCTATTGAAATTACCATATTTCCACATTGCCTTATTTAGACTTACTGTAATTAGGATTGTTAATTTAGGATTAATTTTTCTTCTCCTAATTTAGGAGATTCTTTTCCTTCTCTCTCTCTATTGTATTATATATTGAGGGCTTTAATATTACTTTGATGCACAAAGAAATACAGATTTTATTTCTGCTTTCAATTGACAGATAAATTAAATCATTTCGTTCTTGTTACTGAAATGGTGAACCATAATTCCTTAAGTTCATCATATTCCTTCACTAATTGCAATAATACGATGTTTGGGATTTTCTGGGTAGTCAAATTAATACATAAATATAGGTTCCACTAAAGCTATCGATATAATCCTTCACTAATCTAATTCCCAATATATCCAAACAAACTTCCTTACTGTTGTCATAATTATAAATGCTTCAAATTAGGTGCAAAATTTACCTTTTGGCCTGGTCCTTTACAAAGTCCCAACATGGGAAAATTTTGATTAATATTAAGCCATCAAATTAGTTAAATAATTCAAACCAAGCAATTTCAGTAATATCACCTGCCATTCTTCAAACCCTTGTGTGCTCTCAGGGTTCAATTTCTTAATAGCAACCATCATTCCAGTACCAGCTTTAGACGGTGAAAGTGTCTTTGAATCTACCCATCCCTTAAATACAGTTCCAAAGCCTCCAACCCCCAAAACCATATCAGACTTGAAGTTCTTTGCGGCAATCTTCAAATCAGCAAAAGTAAAAATCTTTAAATTTGATGTCGGCAATATTTCTCCAGACGCACACGTATCATCACTTGCAGCAGCAGAAAACCGGCTAAGCCCCGCACTGCTGCTCGTTGCAGAAATACCTCCACCATTGCTGAAATTACGCGACGTCACTAAAATATGGATAGCACAACCATACTAAATGTAAGTACAAGAGACCTTTGCTCTTTCTGCTCAATCAAGAAAATTACAACAAAAATACTTCCCTTAATTTTTCACAAAAATGGCAATTCATACATCTAATCGAAATGGACAACGTCTAAAAAATAGTCGGACAAACAAAGAAAGAAAACCCCTCACGGCTAGTAATAAAGTTTCTTCACTTCTCTAAAGCAAAAATCAAGATATTCATGAATTCACAAAGACCCACAAAAGGAAACAGCATATATTCTAATATAAATGCAAAGTGAACAAACAAACAAAAGAAAACCCTCAAGATACACTTGAATTCTCAAAGACCCATAAAAGGAAACAGCATATATTCTGGTATTAACACAAAATGAAGTAACAAAAAGTACCCCCTACCTGGTGTAGAAGTGGAAGCTCTAGTGGAGCTAGAGAGATTAGGGTCAGTTGAAGGTTGAGATCCAAAGCAATTCCCCATAAAAAATTACTATCAAAATTTTGTTAAGCTAATCTTCAATAATAATCATAAAAGAGCTAGCAAGTATAATTTGGTTAAAGAGTCTTGTCTTTTTTTTTTCCAGCAGAGAAGGTGGGGGAGAGCGGCTGGAAAGGTCAAAGAACTTTGTATATATATATATATTCTAATTATTTTTGAAATATACTTTTTTCTTTCCCATTTTCAATCATTTTTTTAATAAAATAATATTAATCAATTTTTTTTTATTTTTTAACCGCACATTCTTTTTCAAAATAGTGTTTCAAATTACATTTTACATTTTCAAGAAAGAAGTAGGACTCAAATAATTAAAAAAATGATATGTTAGAAATTGTGGTGGGCTGATTTTCTTATTGGAAACATTGGGATGTAACAACATCAACCGTTATTACTTGGAAATTCCGACGTTGTTTCCATAATTTTATGTTTTCTCTTTTTTTGACTGCTTATGTTTCTTATTCTATTTTTTCGGCATATGTTGTTTGTAAAATGGGAAGACGTGAAGTCAACGGTCTAATGAAGTTGTGCATTTAGAAGGTGGTGTGATGATGAAGAGTCAAATTTAAATTAGAAGATTTCAATATTCAAGAGGATTTAAAGGTTGAACCCCAAATTTGAAGGTACCCACCTGTCCAGACTTGAACCTTGGTGAAGGAGGTAAATCGTAAATTATGCCTTCAAGGGTACAGGGTGAAAAACTGTTTGTATACTTATACTTACCCAATGGCTAAATTCATATTTCAGGATTTGAACTCTTAACGCGACTGCCTCAAGCAAAGTTGGAACTTTTCCACCTTCTTCTTTTACCACTTGGAGATGTGCCCTAGGGGCAATATTCAAGAGGATTTAGGATGACAACGGAACGGATAGAAGTCGGGATTGAGGCAATTTCTCCCGACCTGTTACCCGTTTAAGACTGAGCGGATCGGGTAGGGGAGGGGTCATTGTCCCGTTTACTACCCGTTTAATTTTAATTTTTTTTTTTTTGATAATTCATTTTATTGTCATCGTTCATTAACATGATACAATAATATATTTTTTAATTTTTTATTTATAGTTAAATTATTCAAATATATTTGATAAATTAAGATTTTTATTGTTTGTCATATTTTTTAAATAATTTTAGTTGTCATCTTCTATTAGAGCTAATGAAATTTAGTGATATTTTCCTTTTAAAATATTAAATTCTTAAAAAAAATTTAAAATTAAACAGGAAGGGGAGGGGTACTTGTTACTCATGTTCTAAAATGCGCGAAAATGTGCCGCCTAGGCATCGCGGGTCTAAAACGCGTCGAATTCG
>CAIGRQ010086675.1:0-12102 GCA_903798375.1 Fraxinus sp. D2006-0159
TCGTGTAAAATACACTCCTATCATCAACCACGATGGCTATATATAGATTAATATACACACACATGTTGGCAAACAAAGGCTGTGTTTCTTTCCTCTTCTCTGGCTGGTAACTGCTTTGTTGGAATATATATATATAGACACAAGCAGGCAAATATGAATAAAAAAGGGGGCTGCTTGATGTTGATTTTTTTTGTTTCTCTGTAATACTTTGGATTGGATTAGTAAGTGAAAATCTATATGATTGTAACAATTTTTCATATAGTAAAAAGTTTTGAAGGTCCGTTTAATTTGTGCGTTATATTATTTAGTTTTCTTGTTTGCTAATATTATCTTGAACAACAAAAGATCATGCGGGTAATATAAATAAAGGGAATTGGCTTCATTGCACTTTTTAGAATTAAATAGGCACCAATTAACTAATTTAGAACAAGAAACCGAACAGTCAAGGTTCAAAAGACGTACACAAAATTCCATCTTTTGTCCAATTTGCACATGTACCGTTCAATAGGAAAAATCAACAAGTTTATCAACCGATTCAATGCAAAACCATAGCACAAATTATTTATTAATAGGCACCATTTCGTTGTTCTATCAAGAGGCTCGTGATCATTCATTGAAACTACCAAATATATATTACTACTTCTTAAATATACATCATTGAGGGAACAGACACCTCAAGAAAATCATACACTTTCATATAAATAAATAAAAGAATCTGTACATAAGTTCTAGCATATTTAATTCACGCACATTTCAACCATTCATAGCTAAACTAAATTTGTCTTATGATTTTTATTCATGCAACTATTGCAAATAAAATACAATATGCACAGTACAAAAGTCATCTTAAAATTGTTGGAGATATTACACCGATAACGTGCATGAATTATATTCTTAAACATACATTTTACTTGCGCAAAATCGAACATAGTTTCACCTTACCAAAATAGAATTTGAAAAGACGAAATGATAATTACTGAAATCGAATACGTAACGATAAATTCTAATCCTTTCCATTCTTCGACGAAAAACATTTCGTATAATCAAAAGAATAGTTAGTTTTTCTTAAATCAATCTCAAATTCAAAGAAATCAGAAAATAAAATAGGAAATGCAAGTTATTGGATTGATGGACACAATTGTTTAACATTTTATCCTTAAGATGAATTTGCCCCGCATCGGTGCTGACGATTTTTTGGCAATCATCTCCAAAGATACAACTACCACGTCTCGCAATAGGTGCACTCAAAATTACGTAGACCAACGAGCTCTTAACGAAATTCTCTCTGTACCAAACCGTGTTTTTATGTAAGAAAAGACCAGTTTTAAAAAGTATTTTTATGCAATGCGACTAAAAGAAATGATACTAAATTTTGGCTTAATTTCTCATTCATCAAATAGCGAATTCCACTTAAATAATCATTTTGCATAGGTGAGGGATGCCGGGGGGGGAGGGGGGGGGGCTCTCACGGACGGTGGTTCAACAGTGGCATATGGTAGGTGCATGCAATATAGCCATTTAATTACGATGCTCGTGTTCTCATCTAATTAATATATTTAACATAGATCCTACTTGTTACTTGCTCTATCGTCATATGCTAAATAAGTTTATTCATAGAGTAAATATATTTCAGATATGCATAAAAACTCGAAAACTCGATTAAAATTGAAATCAATTACAACAATCATCAGTGACAAATGGAAGTGCAGAAAAAGTGTAACAACATATTTTTTCACGATCCCTTTAATTAATTTATCATGGCTCCTTGACATTCTCCAGATAAATCATATTTTACTCTGGACTCATAAAAGCAGTAACAGGAAAAGACCTGCCAATTCCCATAGGAGTCTTGAAATAAATTTTCTTAGCATCAGGTTCTTCAATACTCATTTCAACTATTGGCACCCATAAAAGAAACTGTTTGCTCTTTATACCAGTCATTTTCTTCATTCTGCCTTTCTCCACATATGCAGTAACCTCATTTGCATAGCTAACAAGTGTGTTACTCCCAACAAAGAAATGCTCATAGGGAGCCTTCTGTTTCATCCAAACGAACCCCGTCTCACGGACTCGTCCACATTCTACGACGTCCTTGAGAGGAAGTACACCTCTGGGAAATCCCAGCTCTTCTAGGAGCTCGATGGAATGCTGGTAACATTCTTCTGCTCCTTGCACGATTTCTGCTCCGGCACGTTCGTCAGCTTGTGATTTCTTGCTAGCCATCTCTATCTTGAATTGTGCTTTTTTGAGGGTAGAGTTGGGGTGTAGATTTATACAACAAGTAGGAAAGACCGGTTAACGTTTGTTGGAAGGAAGTTGAGCTAAAAGCCAACTAACAATGGTTTAATTGAATAGCTCTATATGGTTACATGGTGGTTCACCTAAAAATTATTTGGTATCCCTAATTTGTTTCATGGCACTTTCATAACAAGATTATCAAATATTCCTTGATTTTAAGCAGAGAACTTTGAAAGTGAACACGTTAAACAAAACCTTTATAAAAAATACTCAATCAAATAAATTCAAGAGTGTCCATGATATAAATTTATCTTAAAGAAATCTCGCAAGTCTTTAAGATTACAAACATCTCTATGGAAAGGGTTAATTATGAAACCGTTCTCAAACTTTGTGGTTATTGGCACTTTTATCTTCAACATTCGCAAAATAGGCAGTATTTGTCCAAATGGATCAACTAATTTTTTCATTAGTCAATCCATTTGACCACTACTTTCAAAAATTAAAAGGGTAAAATTGTTGTTTTAATATTCATGTTACAAAATTATAAAAAATGAAAATTTCAGAAAAAAATAGAAAAGAAAATATTTTAAAAAGTAGAAAAAAATGTCATATCCTTCTGCTTACCTCACCCACATCACCGATGTCATTGCACATTCAGAAATCTAGGGGAGGAAATCCTAGTTTGCACAAAACCGCGCAGATCAATGGTGTAGTGGTAGGGGAGAAACACCCCCTACTCCCTCAGTTATTCCACGGTGTAGGAGGAAATACAAGAAAATGGCAAAATCTTGGAGTTAAATACCAAAAATATAAAATACTCTCATCTTTGTACAATTTAAGCAGAGAGGAGAAAAGAAAAAACTCACGTAATCTCTAATAGTCAAGATCCGGTCGAAATACAGTCCGACTACCACACAACCGAATAATCAGCGACATTATTTTCAACAAGATTAATGTTTTTTGCGCGTCATGAGATTTATTTTTCAGTTATGATGTTTCAGTAGTTTGTGGATTAGATTTTACATTTATAATGTTTATTCTTTAGGTAGATTATTGAGTGTAGTAGTGATTTAAGTTTTTTTTTTTTTTTCGGAAAATAGCTCGCTCGTAGGAAATGGAGGATTTCCAACGAGAGAAATGAAACGACGACTATTACAGCTGAGTTTAGGCAAATCGGCCCAAATCTTTTATTTTTTATTTGTATTTTTTAAATTTATAAATTACGAAATTTTAATTCTTTTTTAAAATTAAATAAAGAATATTTGAATTTTAAATTAAAAACTAAGAAATTAAATATTCTTTTTAAACAAATTACTAAATTACCAAATTCTTTTTTTTAACTTTTATTTTTTTCTTTCAATTTAAAATTCTTTTTAAACAAATCTTTAATATTTTTCAATTTTAATTAAATAATATTTGTATTTTTTATTTAATTTTTATATTTTAATTTTGTTTAATTTTCTTTGTTTTTATTATTATTATTTTGGTAATAATTTAAAAAATTTCTTAACTATTTTCTACATATTATAATTTAGGTTTTTCAATTTAAAATACTTTTTAATATTCTTAATTTATTTTTTTATTTAATTTATATTTATATTTTTTTGGTCATTAATTTATATTTAATTCAATTTATTACTTTTCATAATTTTTTAAAATTTCTTAATTAATTTAATTTATCATAATTTATTTTTAACTTTAAAATGCTTTTTATATTCTTTCTTTAATTTTTATATTTTCTATTATTATTTAATTTTTTTTTGTTTTTAATTCTTTTAATTATTGTTTTTCACTTTTAATTTATTAAATCATTTTTTTGGCGTTTGTTGTAAATGAATCTATTTCTTGCGTATAGTAGATACAATTCGATTCGCTTAATTTTTTGATATTATGCTTTATTCCATTATCTCTTGTTGAAAATTCTAACATTTGAATTTTTTCAAGATAGAGTACTATCTCGATGCTGAGTTGAGACATATGGCAGAAAAAGTACTTGGAACAGTAGTTTTGAGAGTTTTACTACTGTATTGGAGTTGCTCGATGATCAGTACAGAGATCATATGCTACGCCAGTTCTTCATGTGGGTCATATATCAATTGAGAGAGGTGCAATACTCTAAGCAAATCAGTGATGCATTACTATGTAGGCAGCTTAGGCCAGTCGACGATGATGCCTTCCACTTCGATATCAGGGGCAAAGTTGCTAGTTTCTCTATATTTGAATTTGTTATGATGACTGAACTGAAGATTATGAACGATGAAGCAGCTATCGACGGTACTCAAAGAAGCAATAGGCTGTATAATGCGTATTTTCAAGGACAGAGGACGGTGCTTCTACCGCAGTTGATTGGCGCAATTAGGGGGTGTGACTAGATATTGAATAGATTGAAACTAGGACTAGTCTATATCCTTGAGAGTGTGGTGATGTGTCCTCACAAAAAGACTACGATCGACCTTTTTCATTTGGAAGTTGTGACGACATTGATGCCTTTAACAACTATTTGTAGGGACAAAGATGTTTTTAGGACAACGTACACGTGTTCACCAGATCACATTCGAAGCACAAGATATTCTTGCGTAAGTACGATACTTATGGATTTTCCCTGATAGTGCAAGCAATTATTTAGCATAATCAACGTTAAAATATTTTTTATACTAAATTTATATATAATAATTGTATTTCTTGCAGACATTGGCATATGAGACTGTCACATTCTTGGGTACTCGATTTACAAAGAGAGGGAAGACATGATGTCCTCGGATGCATCATTGCTGAGCATCCCGAGCAGATGGTTATCCATCTGGAAGACAATTACCAACTCTTATCAACGAACCTCAGGTGAGTATTATACACTTACAATTTATATTATATGTCGTTTCATGACAAAAGTTGAGAGGCGAGGTAGCAGATTTATGCCATGATGTTGGAGTGCTACGAGGCCATGTAGTAGACATTCAGGATAAGGTCACAGTGTTACGAAATGATATAGGAAGTAGACGAGGTGGCGGAGAAAGGGGTGTACCTTTGTGGACAGATGAGAGTGCATTAGAATCATTTTAATTTATTATTTGTGGAGCGGGAAGAGGTGGCCCCGATGGGATGGAAGACCGGCGGAGGAGGAGAGGACATAGTGGTGGCCCTGATGGAGGAGGAAGTAGCGAGCCCCAAGATGGAGAAGATGGCGGACCCCAGGGCAGAGGTAGTCCTTGGGGCAAATGGGATGGCGAATAAGGAGAGGACACCCGTCATGACATAGGGTAAGAAGCTTGCTATTGATGTGCCGTCACAATACGCAATTTCTCCCTTCACGACTAAGGAGAAGATAACAAGGTTCGTAGATGGGATGTACCTGGTCGCGCGAAACTTGCAAGCATACGAGTAATAGAATTGATGAGTTGAGAGTATCGTCCCACAGGGAATAAATTCAATTTAAGTTTACTAACTTTATATGGGATTCGAATTATGTAAACAAAAGAGAGTTTGATTTTGTTTTAAGTTAAATTAATCTAAGAAAGCGGTAAAAATAGTTTTTATCATTTTACAGATTATTGTATTGGATCTCGAATCCACCTATTGCTATATATTTCAATTCTTGATTTGTAATCTAGTTGCGTTCATGCGTTCTTGACAATCGATAAAACTATGATGTATAATTTTTTTCAAGACAAATTAAATCTATTCTAACCACGACTCGAATCTATTCCTAATCCGAATTCGAATGAATAGAATGCATTAAAGTTTATATTATCCTAACATCTATTACACGTGTTAATTTTGCTGCATTCTAAACTTATTGTGAGTCTTCCAACACTACAACAAGCAACTAAATATCTAATTGGTGACCAATCAATTAAAAAATGAAATGGGTATGAAAAATTAATCAAGAAACACAAGAAATAAATTAAATTACTAGTCTTGAATTATAACAAATATGTTTCATCTTCATCGAATACATGAAAAGAATCAGCCCAGCATGTTGTTATATAAATTACACAAAAAGATTTGAAAAAATATCACTCGAAATTGAAAACAATGAATGGAAGTGAAAAATCAATTTCTTCTTCGTTATTCTTCAGTCCGGATTTTGAATCTTCAATCTCTTGTGTTAGTTTCCTTTGAATCCAATGCTAGCCTCATTCTTGTGGTGAAAAATATGAATTTTTTGGTCTGTTTTCCCTCGTTCATACCACCCCTTGTAGGTTAAATAGTAGGTTGAATTTAATTTTCATAAGAATTTGGATCAAACTAGGAAGTTGGGCCATTCAGACCCAAAAATTGCCCCCATGCGCAATGTAGAGCCAAATGGCTCTCAAGTTGGGAAAAATAAGGTGCCGCCGCGTAGGTCTCTCATGTTCGTCCCTTAGCAACTTTCAGTATTTTGACCATAACTTTCTCTACAAATATCCGATTGAGGCAATTCAAAATGATTTGGAAAGATAATTTAAATGACTATAACTATTCTAGAAATAAAATATTTCCAATTCGAATGTTTGATATCCAAACAATGAGGCTAAAAATCCAGAGCATAATTTTTTCAGTGGGAAATTGATTTGTGAAAATACTTCCACTATGTTTCACTCTTCGGACCTCCAGTTGTATCCAATTAATCCTATATGATCTACAATCGTCATTTTTGTACTCCAAATAAACTATTGAATGTTTAAACTTTGATTCCCAAACTTTAGATGTCCTTCGTTTTCGCACGTTTTATCGTTCCTTTCTTCTAAATCCACTAATTTGCATTGAGTTCAACCTAACAAACATAATTAATACAAAATTAAGCTATAATTCATCCAAATCAAAAATAAATACTCTAATTTAATGACATAGATAAGTGTACAAAATACACTTATCAGTACCCAGATCTCTTTCAAGAGGTTGACCATTCCAAGTAGAAAGCGTTTTGAGACAGTGGAGAAAAATTATGCCCAGGAAAGCATTTTATGAATTTAGTAAAGTACGCTAACTCATTTATACTTCTTTTAACATTTTTTTTTCTTTTTTCTTTTTTTAGAGCTAGCTACACAATAGCTCAAGTATGATATCGGACACTTATAAGTGGTGAGGACATCACGACTTCGACAGCTTGGCTCACCGACGACGTAAGCGTAATATCGCAATTGTTATTTATTATGAATAAATAATTTTTTTATTAAATTAAATAACTCTTTCTTTTTTATTGGTGTTTCATGTTGTATCACATCGACCTAGCTTTAGACCTGTTCGCGATTGGGCTATAAGATATTAGAGATCATTTGATGTTCCGGGCCGAGTCCTATTGAACATCGAGTTCCTACGTGTCATAACTATTGAGCACAATTCATTCCAACTTATGGGAAAGGTGTACAGGCACTCATAACTATTGAGCAAAATTCACTCCAACTTATGGGAAAGTGTACATGGTGCCTGAATATATGCTAGAGTGGATCATAAAGATGTGGCTGAGTGTCAGGAGAAAGCTATGAGCGGGTTGTACGCTTATGTACATTCTAGTGATCGTGAATCATTGCTACTTTGCTATGGAGATCATCTTTACTGATTCCACTATATATATGTACGACTTCGATCATATATGTTTGACAGATGGTCAGCTCGAACATATACTGGAGCCGGTGACTGCGATCGTTCCTTTGATGGTTAGACATGCGGAGGTGATTGTGCATGACGGACTAGTCATCGTGCGAGATACAATAAAGACAAGATAGTCGAGCTCATAAGTATTTATAATTTTTTTAATTTGAAAACTTAGTTTTTTGCTATACGTAATTATTTAATTGTAAGGGCGATTGTGGGATGTTTGCAATTAAATATATTGAATTATTGAGTATAGCACATAAGATTGATAGAATCAATCAATCCTAGATACAAAACTGGAGAAAGAAGTTTAAGTGTAATTTGTATGAATTCTGTTGACACCGACCTCTGAGGTCACTCAGTTCGGAGTATTCATGCCCCAATGAAGAGATGACAATGCAAGCTCGGGTATGTGAGCTCAGTTCGGTTCTTGGGTAAACTTACCCAACAAGCTATTGCAGTCTTTCAAGACACAACAGTAGCCAATGATTGCAGATCACTGGCGAGATCTTCAAGTTACCAATCAAAGGAGTACACGTGAAAAGGTCTCATGTCAGCGCCCACTTAGCCCTCCAATCAGAAGTCTTAGCTTACCTTCCTAAACAATGTATTTAATGTCGGAACCCACTTGTACCATCACCGCATAATCAACATGCTAGAATTAAGCTCAGATTCCAATCCTATTGTGCCAGCGCATGTACTTGTTCAGTTCGGTGTTTTAGGTTGATGAGTACTACGTGTCGCATACTCCTCCTATAAAAGGGCCCAGAATGCAAATGAAAAAGGGGAGGGGACCTAAGAGGAAATACAAAGAAAACCCATTTTGATCCATAAATGTATTCAACTTTTTCCATAAGAAAAATAACGATATTATTGTCTTATGATTATCAAATCCTTTGAGTTATTTCCCGTAAATCGACATTCATACTTTAAGTTGGCTTGGATTCTGTTCATACATTTTTCAACGTCGACAATTTGACGCTAGAAGGAGGGCCCCAACTTGAAAAACGGCCCCATCTCCACACACAATTCACAAAACAACACCATGGATGAATTTTCAGCATCTAAAAATCAATCCCATACTCATCCAAAGCGAGGTAGCAATCCAAGGAACTTTGAAAGGCAAGGCCGGAATGAAACTACTGACTCGCAAATGGCAACNCTTTAAGTTGGCTTGGATTCTGTTTATACATTTTTCAACGTCAATAGTTTGGCGCTGGAAGGAGGGCCCCAACTTGAAAAACGGCCCCATCTCCACACACAATTCACAAAACAACACCATGGATGAATTTTCAGCATCTGAAAATCAATCCCATACTCATCCAAAGCGAGGTAGCAATCCAAGGAACTTTGAAAGGCAAGGCCGGAATGAAACTACTGACTCGCAAATGGCAACAATGAAGGAAGCCATTGAGAAATTAACAAACATTATCACCAGGCTGGAGCAAAACCAAGCTCGGAATCCTCCACTAGAAACCGAGGTGGAATCTCCTTTCCAGGCAAAAATCGGGCGACTTCCCACCAGAAGGACCCCGCATTTCCCAAGCGACGAATCTTCCAGAAGTCAAAAGTTCCCCTATGGAGATAAAATCAAACACTAGAGGGACAGATAGTATGTTTAACAGACTGGGTTCCCAACATTCCCTGACACCCACCAAAAAGCCAGCTAAGCACCGAAGGCGTTATCCTCCTGAACGACAAGAAAACGAAGTTGCTCAAGAAATGCATAGCAGACCTGGAGGCCAAACACAAGGAAAGCACATATGAGTATTTCACCAAACGCCACTTACCATTCACTGAGGATATTTTGGCAGAACCGCTGCCTGAAAAGATGAAAATGCCCCAACTGACTGGATATGATGGGGAAAGAGACCCCTTTAGCCATCTTGACAAATATTCCTCCTGGATGGAACTGCAAGGAGCTGGAGAAGCCATCATGTGCCGTGCTTTTCCCTTAACCCTGGGAGACAAAGCTCAGCGATAGTTCAGGAGGTTGCACCAAAGGTCTATAAAAAGCTGGGATGACCTCGCCCAGTTCATGGGGTCAAAGGTGAGGACCACACTCAAGGAGAGGTTGGTAAGCATCAAACAGGGAAAGACTGAATCCCTCAAGAGTTACTTGGATAGGTTTAACAAACAATCTATGGAAGTTGAGAAAATCTCTGACGATGCTGCACTTATGGCAGTTCTATCCGGACTGAGACCCAAAACAAGGTTTTGGTAGTCTATCCATGAGGACGGTCCACGGACATACCATGAGCTCTTAGGCCGAGCTGAGAAATATATAAGTGCCGAGGAAGCCACTTCAAACCATGAGGATGTTAAGCAAATCCCCCAGTCTCCACAGCAAACAAAAGGGAGACAAACGAAAAAAGATCCAGGTCGGGAAAAAAGGAAAGATAAGAAGGATCAAAGTCGTTCTAGACCATATCCCGATAAATTTCGCGAATATCATCCTTTAAATGCTACCTTGGAGAAAGTCTTTCTTCAGACTGAAGCAAATGAGTCTTTTCGCCAACCTCCACCCAGAAGGAAAGAGGCAACGGGGAAAGGCCAAGGAAAATACCGTCGTTATCATAGAACGGCAGGACATAACACCGATAACTGTCGAAACCTTAAGGGAGAGGTGGAAAACTCATCCGATGAGGTCACTTACAAGAATTTGTAGCCAAGCCGCAGGGAGCAAATCCTACTGGGCTTCAACAACCAAACTAGCAAAGAGTGGACCAACAAACACGGTCTGGGCCCCAGGCTCTCGACCCACAACCCCGTACTGAAATTTGGATGCTAATAAGCGAAAATCAATGCCTGGAGGGCTCACGGAGAACCAGATGCAAGTTCACACGAAACGCCCACGTATACCAAAACTACAGTACAAGGTATCCCACATCGAAGGTCGCTGTTTCACCAGACCCTGAGTGGTTTGGATTTTTAGAAAAAGATGCGCAAGAAGTTTTGCAAAACCAAAGCGACGCGCTAGTCATAACAATGAATGTGGTAGGAGTTCAGATACACCGAACTCTAGTTGACAACGGGAGTTCAATAAATGTGCTCTATTACCAAACTTTGAAGAAAATGTCTATACAAGATCGGTTCCTTCAACCGTATTCCCGAAAGTTGCAAGGAGTTTTCTGAGATCCAATTGAAGCTCGGGTGCAGATAGTACTCAGTGTAGAGTTCGATGAACCCCCATACCACAGAAGAATTCTGGCTGACTTCATCGTGGTGGATATCCCTTCAAATTACAACGCTATATTGGAAAGGCCCTTACAGCACGAGTTGCAAGCGGCTACCTCAATATATAATTATTATGTCAAGTTCCCAACTCCAAATGCCCAGGCATAATACGTGGAAACCAGATTGAAGCAAAAGCCTGCAATATAGATCTTCCCAGTCCTCTAGTCGGAATGCTAAATAGTCAACACTACCAGTATGTTGGGGTGTCAAGGCCTGAAAGTCCCATAATAGCCGACCTCACCGAAATCGGTATTTCAGAAAAATATTGCAAAAAGGCGACTGATGACCTGCTTTTGTTCGAAGAAAATGAAGTGGATCCAAATCCTTAGCCTGGAGTCCTGGTAATTCCAGTACACATTTCTAAAATTGACATCTCCAAAGTCTTGGTGGATACTGGAAGTGCCCTCAATATACTTTACATAGACGCTTTGGAGCGGAACGGGTTCCCTCTTGGTTTCCTGCAACCATACCCAAACGTGATTATGGGACTAGACGGCGCACTACCTAGAGCCAAATGAGTAATCAAACTCCCTGTTGAGGTCGAAGACCAACCTCGCCAAACTAAACTGAATGCGAAGTTCGTTGTTATGAGCTCGAAATTCCCTTATGATGCGATAATGGGACAACCATTGTTGTTTGACCTCAGAGCAGCGGTATCCTTGAACCACTATTCCATCAAGTTTCTGATGCTTCATGGTACAGGACAAGTCAAGGGAAATAAAGGAAGTGCTGCCCAGTGTCAGGTGACGATTGACTTAAAAGGGAAAAAAATTCACCACTTCCCAGAGATCTGCATAACGTGTACAACGGAATCCCTGTCGGACTCGCTAGACCCGCGACTTAAAGTATGGGGAGGGAAACCTGTGGAAGAGCTAGATGTCATTAAGGTCGGTACAGGCACTCCACCGAAAGAACTAAAATTAGGTCATGACCTCTAACCTCCAATCAAAGGTTAAATCATCAGTTTCCTCCAAGAAAACCTGATGTCTTCGCTTGGGAACATGCCGATATGAAGGGGATTAACCCAAAAGTCATGTGCCATAAATTAGGAGT